>MU684113.1:174581-216208 GCA_026770625.1 Nicotiana glauca
TTCATCTCATGATTGTAGGTGGATCTATAGCAGGTACTCCAATCCATCGACCATAGCTCCTCATCACTTCCTGTCAGCTAAAGTGGTGAGCCCTTTTCCTTCTGGGGCCCTGCGTGGCTCACGTCGCTTCTGTTCTTTCCTTTTGAGATCTTGTTTTGGTATTTGTAAAAAGGTATAGCCGGAGTCTTGTTACCGGCAAGTACTATATTATTCCTTTTCATCTTTAGAGGCTCCGTAGACAGGAAAGTGGGTTATGAACTTATGTAAATATGTATTTTGTTTGTTTGGGTGATGTAAGTTGTAAACCACGCAAAGGACTACGTATGTATATATGTTTTGTAAAAAAAAGTGTTTCAATTATAAATGGCTATTTCACTTGGTTAACTAGTAATGCAAAATGCGAGGTAACACGTGGGGCAGAACAAGCACCAAGGTCCGCTTGATTGGGGATACCCGGTCGAGCACCGGTCATGTCCCTCGAACTTGGGGCATGACACCGGGTATATGCTTGGTAAGGTCATTCAGCTACTGGTTGGCTTCTAGTACAACTCTGGTAAGCTCGAGATGAGCGTATGTTTAAGTTGGGGAGGATGTGATGACCCGACCCGTCATCTCAGGTATTACCGCCCTATTTTCCCCATTTTCAGCTTCTTTATGTTTTGTTATCCGTATCTTGTGTAATCAGGTTGATTTGCAATGGTTTTGATAAGAAATGAGACACTTAGTGTCTTTTAAGAAGGCTTAAGTAGGAAAAGTCAACCGGATGTTGGCTTATGAGTTAGAGGGCTCGGATGTGAATTCCGATAGTTCGGTTAGCTCCGAGAGGTGATTTGTGACTTGAGAGTGCGATCGGAATTGAATTTGGAGGTCCGAAGTAGAATTAGGCTTGAATTGGTGAAGTTGGAATTTTGACGAATTACGATTGATAGGTGAGATTTTGATCCAAGGGTCGGAATGGAATTCCGAGAGTTGTTGTAGCTTCGTTGGGTGATTTTGGATATGTGTGCAAATTTTTAGGTCATTCGGACATCGTAGGTTGGGTTTTTGATCGAAAGTGCATTTCGGAAGTTCTTGAAGAACTTAGGCTTTGATTTGGTGAAATTTGAGGATTTTGATGTTAATGATAGTGATTTGATGACTCGAGCAAGTTTTAATATGGTAATAGGACATGTCTGTGCATTTGGTTGAGGCCCTTGGGGCCTCGGGGTGAGTCTGGGTGGTTAAACGGAGAGTTTGGAGTTTGTTGCATGGTCTGGTTTTGCTGGTTCTGTCATTTCCGTATCTGCGGAAAAGGGACCGCATAGGCGGTTCCGCAGATGCGGCATGGAGGTCACAGAAGCGATTCCGTGTGGTTGAGAGAGACTCTGCAGAAGCGGGAGTTTGACCGCATAAGCGGTGTTCGCAAAAGCGAGTATTGACCGCAAAAGCAGTTATGGTCTATTAGTGAAGCTCCACAGAAGCGGAGAATTTCCGCAGGTGCGAAAGTTGCAGAAGCGAAATTGGAGCCGCAAAAGCGAAAAAAAAGGCCTGGGCAGAAAAGGTTTTAAAGTGTTATTTTGTTCCGCGAGTTAAGATATTTTCCTCCATTTTTGAACTTCGTTGGGAGCTTTTGGACGGGAATTTCAGAGGGATTCAAGAGGAATCGACGTGAGGTAAGAATATTGGTCTTAAAACATGATTATATTGTAAAATTGGTCTAAAAATTCATGGAAATTGAGCTTAAAATTCATGAACTAGGGCTTGAGTTTTTTGACAATTTCAAATTGGGATTTGATAGGTCATTTGAGTTCGGATTTAGGAGTTCTTGGTATGTATGGACTCGTGGCGATACGGGGAGTCCGGTAATGTAAGTTTTTTTAATTTTTCAAGAAGCAGGCCCAGGGCTCGGTTTTTGCTAGTTTCGAGATTTTTGCTATTTCTCGATTTCTTTCGATAAGGTTTTGTCCCCTTCGCATATTGTGATGCATTCGCTCTGATTTTGGCTAGATTCCACGCGCGTGGAGGCTGATTTGGAGGGAAAAGGCGTCGCGAGCTAGAGATTTCACCGGTTCGAGGTGAGTAATACTAGTAAATGATATCCTGAGTGTTTGAAAACCCGAATTTGCACATCATAGTGCTGTACTGAGGTAACTTGCACGCCGGATATGAGCGTGGGGTAGAGCACCGTTGGGGGAATGTGACTTGGTCCGCCCCGGTTGTTGATTTTTACCGCGTATTTGACTGAAATTATTTGTTATCGTCATAATTTGGGCTGATTTCCATGTTTGGGGCTTCGTGCCAGCTATGTGAATCCTTTGGGGATTGATATCACTATTTTTGCATTACTTGCATATTATTTGATCTCGATTCAAGGTTTTAATAGTATTTTGCAAACTCAGCCATTTTTTCTAAGATTTGAAAACTTAAACAATATGTTATTGATGTTTTGAGTTGAGGACCCTCATGTTAATATTGCCCAAGTGGCTTTTGTGCATTTCTGGATTGAGCATGGATCGGGTTGCGCGCCGCAGCAGTGTTATAGTGATTTATGAATATATGGATGTGTCGGGCTGCACGCCGCAATGATGATATATTGATATTGAGGCCGAGAGCCTGTTTGAAGCCAAGACATGGCTAATATTGCACTTGGGCTGTAGGAGCCCCTCCGGAGTCTGTACACACCCCCAGTGAGCACCGTCGACGTTAAATGAATCGGATGCATGCCGCAGTGGGTACCGGAGTGTACCGTCATATGCATTGCATTGCATTCATGATTTTATGCATTTTTTGTTGTTGTGTTATTTCTTGAGATTTTTATTTGCTGTTCTGATATTGTCTGATCACTTTTAAAGAGGATAAATTTGAGACAGTGGTAACAGTGTCACTGTATGATGTAAACGGGTCAGGTAACAATGGCTGACCAGGAACAAGAATATTGCATGTAGGGCGAGTTTATGAGCTCAATTATGCATACTTGTTGGTGCCCGAGGGGCTGACTTTTGTGCTGACTTGCACTACCTGTTCCGCATTTAATTGCTTAACTGCTGATAAAATATATTCTCAAAAAGAGGTTTTTGAATTGAGTCAAGATATTTTCTAAAGGATTTTCACGCTTTCCCTATTTTTATCAATGGTTACACTGTACAATATAGCATGTTGATTTGCTTTACGTGGCTTATTACTGCTCAGTTATTATTTACCGTTATTACTCACTGAGTTGGAGTACTCACTTTACTCCCTACACCTCGTGTGCAGATGCAGGTACTTGACCATCCTGTAGCGGGTTTTGAGCTGATTGAAGATTTGTTATCATAGCGGAGCCAGGTGACCGCTAGCGTCCGAAGCACCAGATCCTCTCCCTTATTTTATATTGTTCATGTTACTTTCTGACTTTGTTCCTATTTCTGGACTTGTAATACTTTAGTGAACTCTATAGTAGCTCATGACTAGTGATACCCCAATGTCGGGCTGTGGCGGGATGGCTCCCTGTTGTTATCATTGTTCTCCGCGCTTTTGATTATGCTAAACACGTTTTAGCTTTATATATGTTAGATAATTGTTAAAAGAAGTATTATTAATCTGTTGGCTGGCCTTGTCTTCACAAGAGGCGCCATCACGACCGGGTTCGGAATTTTGATCGTGACAGTGTATGATCCAAAAATAGAGTTAGAATTCGTTACCCAATAGTTCTCCATCAAAATCCCTCAAGAAATCCCCTCCCATCGAGAACCAAATCCAATTTTATGTTATAAAATTGCAAACCCTCGAAACCATCTTTTCTACCCATCAGTTATCGTATCTGCGGTTATGGGGCTGCTTATGCTGTCCTACACCTAAGAAAAAATCATCGCAGGTACGAAAGTCACTTATCCGGGTTAGGGCCGCTTCTGTGATCATTGGGCCGTATCTATGGTTCCGCATATACGGTCACCCAGTTGTACCTGGTGTTCCTGATGCCCAAGTTCAATTCTACTTATGCAGTCCACTTAGCCGCTTCCGGCACCACACTTGTGGTCCAATATCCACATGTGTGATTATATCTGGTTTAGCAACTTAAGAAATCGCCCAAGTCCAAATTTTCATCCGTAAAGCATCTAAAACTCACCATAGTCCCTCGGGACCTCAACCAAACATATCAACCAATCCTAAAACATTGGATGAACTAGTAGAGTCCTCAAATCACATCAAAACAACGCTAAAACTATGAATCACCTCCAATCCAAAACCAAATGACTTGACTTTCCAAAATTCTACATCTGATGCTGGAACTAACCAAACCATGTCCGATTGACCCTAAATTTTAGAAACAAGTCATATTCAACAGTGCGGACCTACTCCAGCTTTCGGAATTGGATTCCAACCCCGATATCAAAAATTCTATTATCAGCCTGAAACTCAAAAAATTCAACTTTCGTCATTTCAAGCCTAAATCAGTTATGGACCTCTAAAACATAATTCGTACATGCCCCTAAGCCCGCAATTACCGAATGGATCTTACTGAATCGACAAAATTCCATTTCGGATCCATCTTCACACTGCTCCGACTACTGTCCAAATTCCAAGATTTAAACTCTCATTTGGGGACTAAGTGTCCCAAAACACTCCGAAAATCCAAATGAACCATCCCGGCAAATCATAATAGAAGAAATAGACTCGGGGGAAGCAGCTAATAGGGGATCGCGGCGTTAATTGTCAAACGATCGGCCGAGTCGTTACAAATATAGGCCTATGGCAATAGTTATTTTCGTAACGGTTAAGAAGCCGTTTCCATAGAGAGGTTATTGTAGCAGTTACAACCGTTGCAACACAATTTTGGTGACTTGAGCACACTTTAGCTGCTAAATCGTTCCTATTGTATCAGAACCGTTGCCATAGATGTTTTATCGTAACAATTTTTTGAACCACCCCAATAGATTTGTTTATGGTAACGGTTTTATATTAATAAATCTTATAACAAAACGATTATTTATTCCTTCCTCAGTTTTCCCCTAAATTTTGCTAAACCCGCCAAAACAGACCTTATTTCTTTTATTTGTGATAAATTTTATTAAAACCAGATATATAATGAGAAAAAGTATTCCACTTTCAAGAACTCAAAATTAAAGCTCCCAATAAACCCATCGTCTCACCAACACAAAAGGTAGCGAGACACTACTGGAAACCCCCCAAATCCTTTTTCCTTTCTCGTTGAAAATTCCAATAAGCGGTTAAACATAAATTCCCAAGTCCCCAAATCAAATTGCTGACTAACCAAAAGTCCTAAATCCCTAAAGTCCCAATCATTTTGTTTTGCTCGAAGTAGAGAAGGCATCAAAAAAGAATAGATGAAAAATAAAAAAGGTAACGATTACAAGTAAGTAAACTACTTTAATCGCGAGAAATTTTCGACGCAAAAGTAACTCATTGAGAAATTAACTTCAGGTGTCATTTGACTTGATTTATTTTCAATTTACTGCATTTGGGTATATGCTCCTACTTTTTTTGAATTAATTGTTGGTACAGAATTGATTTGAGTTATAGATTTTAATTGGTTCTCTCTGAATGTGGGTGAAGTATTTTCTAAAACCTATAAAATATGTTTTTCTTTTCTAATTTTGGTATTTTCTTCTTTAATCATTATAGTTTTGGCCAAGCATCAGTGCAACATCTCGCAGCCATAGGAATGTTTTAACTTTATCAAATTAAATATATTGGTTGACAACTTTTTATTAATCCAACCTAGCTTGCTTTCCTCTGCTACAAAAGGTATGTACCTCTTGTTTAGATAAGAAAAAAAAGTTGCACAACATAAAATTCTCTTAGCTCTTTTAACTCAACATAAGATAGATCCTTGTCCAACTAGACTAAACTGATATGCAATATGTGCGACGTCTCACCGTGACACTTTTGGAGCATCGAAACATGAAATACCAGATGAACTCCTACCAAGATGGGAGGTAACAAAAGCTCATAAGCTACCTCCCCTACACATCGCAACACCTCAAAGGGGCCAATAAACCTTGGGCTTAACTTGCCCTTCTTCACAAATCTTATAATACCCTTCATAGGCGAAACCTGAAGCAAGACCCACTGTCCAACCATAAATGAAACATCGCGAACCTTCTGGTCTGTATAAATGTTGTTTCTGGACTGAGCTGTGCAAAGTTTATCCTGTATTACCTTAACCTTCTCCAACGCATCCTGAACCAAGTCTATGCCCAATAATCTATCCTCGCCCAGCGCGAACCAACCCATCGGGGATCTACACCACCTATAATACAGATCCTCTTACGGTGCCATCTGAATGTTGAATTTATGACTGTTGTTGTAGGCAAACTACACAAGTGGCAAGAATTGATCCCAAGGACCTCCAAAACTCCATCACACACGCATGGAACATATCCTCAAGAGTCTGAATAGTGCGCTAGGATGGTCTGTTCGTCTGGGGTGAAATGTTGTGCACAACTCCACCCGAGTACCCAACTCGAGAGGTACGACTCTCCAGAACCGTGATGTAAATTGAGTACCTCTATCTAAAATGATGGAAACTAGAATACCATGCAGACGAACACTCTCCTAAATATAAATCTCTACCAACCCCTCCAAAGAATAGGTAGTACACAAAGGTGTGAAGTGCACCGACTTGGTCAGCCGATTGTAACGACCCGATCGGTCGTTTGGAGATTTTGCACTTTGATCGCCAGTTCTCGGGCATGAATTGCCCCATGTTATGTATTATAACTAATATAGATCGTTGGTTTATGCTTTTAGGAAAATTTGGAATGAATTTGAAAGAACAGTTTTAGTTGAAAGCTTGGAATTTGAAAGGTTTGACCAAGAATTGACTTGTTGGTATACAAGCTCCGACCGGAGTTTTTATAATTTGGTTAGCTTTTCTGGGTGAATTAAATACATCTCCTACCATATAAGGCCTCATACGGCGCCATCTGAATGTTGGACTGATAGCTGTTGTTATAAGCGAACTCAACCAGTGGCAGGAAATGGTCCCATGACCCTCCAAACTCAATCACGCACGCCCGGAGCATATCCTCCAAAATCTGAATAGTGCGCTAGGACTGTGCGTCCGTCTGTGGGTGGAATGCCGTGCTCAACTCCACTCGAGTGCCTAACTCCTGCTGCACTGCTCTCCAGAATCGCAAGGTAAATTGAGTGCCTCTGTCTGAGATGAAAGAAACTGGAATACCATACAACCGGACGATCTCCCTGATATAAATCTCCGCCAACCGCTCCGATGAATAAGTGGTACACATAGGTATGAAATGAGCGTACTTGGTCAGCCGATCGATAATGACCCAAATAGAATCAAACTTCCTCACGGTTCGTGGGAGTCCAGATATGAAGTCCATGGTGAAACGCTCCCACTTCCACTTTGGGATCTCAATCTGCTGTAGCAAACCACCTGGACGCTGGTGCTCATACTTCACCTGCTGGCAGTTGAGGCATCTAGACACGTAGTCAACTATATTTCTTCATCCGCCTCCACCAGTAGTGCTGCCTCAAGTCCTGATACATCTTTGCGGTACCCGGATGGATGGAATACCGCGAGCTATGGGCCTCAGCTAGAATCAGCTCTCGAAGATCATCTACATTGGGCACACAAATCCGGTCCTGCGTCCTCAACACTGCATCATCCCTGATGGTAACATCTCAGGCATCACCTCGCCGAACTCTATCATGAAGGACAAGAAAATGAGGGTCATCAAACTACCGCTCCCTGATGCGATCAGATAGGGAAGACCGAGAAACCACACAAGCTAGAACCCGACTGGGCTCTGAAAGGTCCAATCTCACGAACTACCTGGCTAAAGCCTAAACATCCATTGCCATAGGTATCTCTTAGGATGGTAGATATGCCCAACTTCTCAAACTCTCCGCCCGGCGACTCAAGGCATCGGCGACCACATTGGCCTTGCCCGGGTGATAAAGAATGGTAATATCATAATCCTTTAACAACTCTAACCATCTCCTCTGACGCATATTCAGGTCCTTCTGCTTAAGCAAGTGCTGCAAACTCCGATGGTTAGTATAGATCTCACAAGGCACCCCATACAAATAATGACGCCAGATTATCAAGGCGTGAACAATGGCAGCTAACTCAAGATCATGGACAGGGTAGTTCTTTTCATGCACCTTCAACTGTCGGGACGCGTAGGCAATTACCCTACCGTCATGCATCAATACTGCTCCAATTCCAACCCGTGAGGCATCACAATAAACCGTATAGGACCCCGAACCGGTAGGCAACATCAAGATTGGGGCTGAAGTCAAAGCTGTCTTGAGCTTCTGGAAGTTCTCCTCACATTTCTCTGTCAACTGAAATGGGGCACCCTTCTAGGTCAATCTAGTCATAGGAGCCGCGATCGGTGAGAACCCCTCCACAAAGCAACGGTAATAACCCGCCAAGCCAAGGAAACTACGGATCTCAGTAGCTGAGGAGGGCCTGGGCCAACTTTGCACGGCCTCCACCTTCCTCGAATCCACTCGAATGCCCTCACTCGACACCACGTGGCCTAGGAATGCCACGAAACTTAGCCGGAACTCACATTTGGAGAACTTTGCATACAATCTATTCTCCCTTAGATTCTGAAGCACTACCCTCAGGTGCTGCTCATGATCTTCCCGACTCCGGGAATATACCAGAATATCATCAATAAAAACAATCATGAATGAATCAAGATATGGCCTGAATACATTGTGCATAAAATGCATAAAAGCTGCCGGGGCATTAGTCAGCCCAAAAGACATGACAAGGAACTCGTAATGACCATTGAAAGCAGTCTTCGGGATATCTGGCTCCTAAATCTTCAACTGATCGTAACCTGAGCGCAAATCAATCATGGAAAACACTTGTGCGCCTTGAAGCTGATCAAACAGATCATCAATACGAGGTAAAGGATATCGATTCTTTACTGTACCTTTGTTCAACTGGCGATAATCTATGCACATACGCATAGAATCGTCCTTCTTCTTCAAAAACAAAATAGGGGCTACCCATGGTGAAACACTGGGTTGAATAAAACCCTTACCCAACAATTCCTGCAACTGATCCTTCAACTCCTTCAACTTAGGAGGAGCCATGCGATATGGAGGAATGGAGATGGGCTGAGTGCCCGGCAACAGATCAATGCCAAAATCAATATCTTTATCGGGCGGCATGCCTAGAAGATCAGTTGTAAACACATCGGGAAAATCCCGTACCACTGGGACTGAATCACAGAAAGGGTGTCAACACTGACATCTCTCACATTAGCTAAATAAGCAGCACACCCCTTCTCAACCATACGTTGGTCTTTAAGGAAAGAAATAACCCCGCTGGGAGTATGATCTAAGGTACCACTCCACTCAATACGTGGAACACCTGGCATAGCCAGCGTCACGGTCTTGGCGTGACAATCAAGAATAGCATGATGGGGCTACAACCAGTCCATGCCTAGAATAATATCAAAATTAACCATACCGAGTAATAATAGATTAGCCCTGGTCTCCAAACCACAAATAGTAACCAAACATGACCGGTACACGCGGTCTCTCAGATTCATGGTGTCGAATCGGGTAATTGAGATCAACCCTGATAAGATCAAAGCAATAAATAATATTGTGGTAGTGGATGTACGGCTGATAAGCTAGGCAGAAAGGCAAGTCTATAAGCCACCCCTCCCACACGATCAAGAATATCAAATGGGCCAATGAACCTAGGGCTAAGCTTGCCCTTCTTCCCGAACCTCATCACGCCCTTCATAGGCGACACACGGAGCAATACTCGCTCACCTACCATGAACGCAACATCTCTGACCTTGTGGTCTGCATAACTCTTCTGCCTGGACTGAGCTGTCCGAATTCTGTCCTGAATGATCTTGACCTTATCCAAGACCTCCTGAACTAGATCTGTGCCCGGTAACCGAGCCTCTCCCGGCTCAAACCCTTAGACTCGAGAGTCTGCCTCAAAACTACCAACCTCTCATTAATACCAACCCTCGTCTCGTCTATCAAGACTATGTCATCAACAAATAGCATACACCATGGCACATCCCCTTGGATATGAAGAGTTAGAGCATCTATCACCACAGAAAATAGGAGAGGGCTAAGCGCAGATCCTTGATGGAGCCCCATAACCATCGGGAAGTGGTCAGAGTTGCCACCCACCATCTTAACCCTAGTTTTAGCTCCATCGTACATGTCCTTGATCACTCTGATGTAAGCTTACGGCACGCTCTTCGCCTCCAGGCACCTCCACAGCACCTCCCTTGGGACCTTGTCGTACACCTTCTCCAAGTCTATAAATACCATGTGTAGGTCCCTCTTCTTGTCCCTGAACTTTTCCACCAATCTCCTGACAAGGTGGATATCTTCTATAGTGGAGCGGCCCAGCATGAAACCAAACTGGTTTACAAATATAGATGTCATCTCCCTCACCCTCGCCTCAACCACCCGCTCCTAGGCTTTCATGGTGTGGCTTAGTAATTTGATACCTCTATAGTTGTTACAATACTGGATATCCCCGTTGTTCTTATACACGGGTACAACTGTACTCTACCTTCACTCCTCCGGCATCTTCTTAGTCCTGAAGATCACATTGAACAACCTGGACAGCCACTCCGCTCCTGTCCTACCCATGCATTTCCAGAACTCTACCGGGATTTCGTCTGGCCCGATCGCTCGACCCCTACTCATCCTACGCAAAGCCACTATGACCTCCTCCACCCTAATGCGCCTGCAGTACCCAAGGTCTCTATGACGCTCCAAATTCCCCAACTCCCCTAGCTCTATGTCTTGTTCCCCCTCCTCATTAAGCAAGCCTCAAAAGTACGCTTGCCACCTCTGCTTGACTTAGGGCTCCCCCATCAGAACTCCACAATCCTCGTCCTTGATGCACCTAACTTGGTCCAGATCCCGCGCCTTCCTCTCCCTCACTTTAATTGATTTCTCAAATTAAACACCTTACCCGATCTGATAATATTACTTTTTTTAAAAATCATTATCATGTTTTATTATAACAAATTCTAACCTTTACTTATACCCAATTTCCCCTTACTAGGTTTTAGGTTTTAAAAGACATACATGTACGTTTTAATCCTTTATTTTCAAGAATCAATGCATGAGAATCCCCCCTTTATGTTTAAAACTGAAAATCAATGAAAAAGGGTTGGGGATTTTACCTGCAAGAATGGGGATCAAGACAATTACTTTCAAATTGATGAATGCAAGACCTCCTCTCTCAAGAACTCTCCCTTCCTCTCTCTAGTTTGTTCAGAAAAATCGTTAAAATGAGGAGTTGGTGTGTTTTATTAAAAAGGGAGTCGGGTTTAGAATTTTGAAAAATAGGAGCCCGAGCCAGGTATGCGGTCGCACTTTGCGATTGCAAAGTGAAAATGCAGTCCACAAAATCGCTCCAAAACTCTGAACATTCTGTTTGAGTTTGCGGCGGAAATGCGGTCCACATACCCAATTTGTGGTCGCATAACGCACCATATTTTTTACCTCAAATTTGACTGGCATAAGGACTCACTTTGCGATAGAAATGTGATCCGCATATCAGTTATGCGATCGCATAATGGACCGCATTTTGACCTCAATTATAACCAAATCACTGACTCAATTTGCGGCAGAAATGTGGTACGGATACTTGATTTGTGATCGCATTTTGGACAACAAAATAGCACTTTTCTGGAAAACTTTGACTCTTTGATTTTTAAATGCTAAATCCGTACAATGGGTCCAAACCGCGGCGAGCAAGTTAACACATTACGCAACACATATTCGGAACTTGACACTACGAGCTACTAGGTTTTGAGCACAGATTTTCATAGGTCCTTAGAAGAACGATGTCTCCAAACTATGATGCCTTATAATAATGATATGCAGGATATTAAAAGGGGGTCCTGAGGCCATGGCATGGAATTCTCGGGCTATGAAGATGGTGCCTTTGAACAATGATGCCCTTGGATAGTTTAACGATCTTTCAGCCCATGCAATGCGATAGGTGGCGATCTTTCAGCCCATGAGAACGTAAATAAAGTGGCGATATTTCAGTTGATGCAAGGAACAATAAAGGTGGCGATCTTTCAGCCATGCACTGGCCTTCCGATGACTCAGAAGAAGTTTGATGTGGTTTGGGTTATTGTTGATAGGCTGACCAAGTCAGCGCATTTTGTTCCAGTTGCCACCACCTATTCGTCTGAGAGGTTAGCTGATATCTACATTAGAGAGATTGTTCGCCTTCATGGGGTGACGGTATCTATCATTTCGGACTGGGGTACGCAGTTTACCTCGCGCTTCTAGAGAGCAGTCCAGCAGGAGTTGGGCACACAGGTTACATTGAGCACAGCATTTCATCCTCAGACGAACGGACAGTCCGAGCGGACGACTCAGATATTGGAAGATATGCTCTGAGCCTGTGTCATTGATTTTGGAGGCTCGTGGGATCAGTTTTTGCCTCTAGCAGAGTTTGACTACAATAACAGCTACCAGTCCAGCATTCAGATGGCTCCGTGTGAGGCGTTATATGGTAGGCGGTGTCGGACTCCAAAAGAACCGCCCCTATTCTGTCCAAGACTTCCAGCATTTATAGCCCCTTTGAGACACTTAAACAAATATCAAGACCATTCTTTGCCCATGATATTCCCTTACAACCCATTACTAAGTGTCTTATGCCATTTTAATTAGTTTGTCCCCCACTACCACTTGTCTAATTCATTTTTTAATCCAAAGTTATGGGTAGGTGTATTTAATTACTTCTTTTAAAACCATTATGTCTTGTTCCCTACTATGTATTAAATAATGCCTTATTTTAATATTATTAATGCTTTGTGGACAAAGCACTTAAATTAAATAATTCTACAAGTGGTCAATTCCCGTATTAACCCTGAAATTACTAAAAATACTATTCTACCCCCATCCCTTCAATCTGTACCAAAATCATCAACTGACCAAAACTGGTTCCTAAAAACACCAAATCACTACAGCTATAACCAATTCAAGTCTAACAATTGACAAATTAAACACATGAAACTAATTTCCAATCAATAACAAACAAGGCAACATGGTCGGATTCACATCAGAAACAAACTTAATAGAACAAAAAAGGTAGATTCCAATCACTAAAATCAATCATCAATTGAACTTCAAATTAAATCCAACAGCAAGATGAAGGATTCAGTGACTAAACTAACATACTTCTATATTAACCTAAACAAGAACAAATGAACTCTGTAAACATATTGAATGAAAACAAACTGACTTCATATGCTCATAAAAAAAACAAGTGAATAACCGCCTACATACGAGCAGAGAACAACAAAAATCTGCTAGAGCAAAACTTAGAGAAAAAGCAAAATAAGGCCTCAAACAAATCTGGAAAAAAAACTAACCGCGGGGCGGCGTTATACTCAAAACACGACCAACCGTAAATGAACCTCGACATGGAAGCTTCAAAACTCGCCGGAAAAACAAAAATGAGAGGCATGGTTGTGCGTGTGCGTGTATGGTCGTTCATGGATGGTCGTTCATGGTTGGTCGTTCATGCTGGTCGACGGACTGTTAGTGATGTGAGTGGTCGACGGGGCTGGTGGTTGTCGATGGGAGCTTGGAGATGGCAGTGGTGGTCGTCATCCAGATGAAGGTGACGACTGGACGCGAGGCTGTCGAGCTGGAGACGGGGGAGGCAACGAGCAGCTTGTGGTCGACAGGAAGGAGGGGCTCGTTTGGAACTGATGGTGGCTGCTGGAGGGTCGTTGGTTGTTATGACTGCTGGTTCGTTTGGCGGCTACGAAGCAGGTGGTTGTTATGGCTGGTGGGAGGTGGTCAGGCGAGCTAGAGGGGTTTTAAGTGAGGGCTGGCGTGAAGGGTGTTGTTTGGAGAATATGGAGAGAATGGGGGCGGGTCTCTAGGTTTGGGTTTTGGAAATGAAAAATGAAATGAAGAGAGGGGTTGTTTGGGTTATGGGGCAGACCGGGTCGGGTTGACCCGTTGGGTTTTGGGTTGGGTTTGCGAGACACTTGGGCCTAATTTGTTTAATTTGAAAGATGGCCCAATCCGAATTTCCTTCTATTTTTGTTCTCTTTTCGTTTATTTGCTCCAAAATTAAACTTAAAGATCGTAAATTAAATTAATAAAACCAAAACTAACTTAAAATACTAATCAACTCCTAATAATAATTATCACACAAAATTAAACATCAATTAAAATAAAATCACACAATTTGGACATTAAATGCTAAAAATGCAAAAATACATATATTTGTGATTTTCCATTTTTGTAAAACACACTTGATTACTCCTAATTGTAGAATTAAATCTTAAATACAAATGGAACATATTTTTGTATTTTCATTAATTTAACAAATAAACATGCACAGACAAATACGAATAATTCTCAAAAAATGCCGCGAAAAATCTCAAAATTGCACACAAAGAAAAATTGTTTTATTTTGAATATTTGGGAGTAATTCTCATATAGGGCAAAAATCACGTGCTTACAGCTGCCCCTCTTTGTCCGAAAACACGAAGAGCTTTCGTGCAAAGATAAAGTGAGCGAGCTATTTTTGCCTGTTTGAGCACTCCGTATGAAGCATTTTCTTTGAAAGATTTGACCGAACCTTTGCTTTAAAAGGTCTCCTTCATATCCCTGGCTAAAAGGGAATCAGGTAAATGTAGTTCGGGAAGTTTTGGTAGCTGGGACTACCATGGGACTATGATTTGCTGTTACTAGAGTCATTGTTGCGGCTACTGCTTGCCGACCTCCTTATTACACCGTGCTAAATAGAAAATAAGAAGCTAGACTAAACTAGTCTATAAATTACAAAATCTTATCTAGATCTTCAGGCTGGCTCTTGTCACCTTGCTTTCTTGTTGACTTGCTTCCTCTGATGTTTCTTCATTTCCGACTTCACTCGTCGGCCTCTCTTGATTGCCGAACTTGGACTGTTTATTTCCTTCTTGTGGGCTTCGCATTATTCTTCTTCGAAGCTTTAACTGACCATCATTGCCTTCCTTTTGATTTCTGGACTTGGATTTATACTGGGGATTTTTGTGGCAACCCTCCGCTCATCTGGCGGGCTACTGACTTCAAGACTTGAAATGTAAAGACTGAAATGTATTCCTCCGTTATACGGGCAGGCTCCCGACTTCGAAATTTGAATTTTAAAGACTGAATGATTACCATCTTAGGAGAAAAATTCATCTGACTAAGATTTTGACGCTAGGAGATAATTCATCAGACTAGGTCTAAATTTATGTGATCTCATGAGAAAGATTCATCAGACTGAGATTTTGATATCTTAAAATGTAAAGACCGAAATGTATTCCTCCGTTATATGGGTTGGCTCCCGACTTCGAAATTTGAAATTTAAAGACTGAATGATTACCATCTTAGGAGAAAAATTCATCTGACTAAGATTTTGACGCTAGGAGATAATTCATCAGACTAGGTCTAAATTTATGTGATCTCATGAGAAAGATTCATCAGACTGAGATTTTGATATCTTAAAATGTAAAGACCGAAATGTATTCCTCCGTTATATGGGTTGGCTCCCGACTTCGAAATTTGAAATTTAAAGACTGAATGATTACCATCTTAGGAGAAAAATTCATCTGACTAAGATTTTGACGCTAAGAGATAATTCATCAGACTAGGTCTAAATTTATGTGATCTCGGGAGAAAGATTCATCAGACTGAGATTTTGATATCTTAGGAGAAAGATTCATTAGACTAAGATTTTGACGCTAGGAGATAATTCATCAGAGTAGGTCAAAATTTATGATTACTTAAAATGTAAAGACTGAAATGTATTCCCTTGTTATATAGGAGGGCGCCTGATTGCCGAAATTTGAAATATATTCCCTTGTTATCCAAGTGGGTGCCTGATAGCTGACTTGAAATGTATTCCCTTATTCTCCAGGGGGGCGCCTGATTGCTGAACTATAATTTAAAACTTTAATTAAAACTTAAAACAATGCCTTTCTGTTCTTCAGGGGGGTACCTGACTTCAACAATAATTTAAAACTTTAATTAAAACTTAAAGCAACGCCATTCCATTCTTCAGGAGGGCACCTGATTTCAACAATAATTTAAAACTTCAATTAAAACTTAAAACAACGTCATTTCATTCTTCAGGCGGGCACCTGATTTCAACAATAATTTAAAACTTCAATTAAAACATAAAGCAACACCATTCCATTCTTCAGGCGGGCACCTGATTTCAACAATAATTTAAAACGTCAATTAAAACTTAAAACAACGTCATTCCGTTCTTCAGGCGGGCACCTGATTTCAACAATAATTTAAAACTTCAATTAAAACTTAAAGTAAAACGCCATTCTACTCTTCGGGCGGGCACCTGATTTCAACAATAATTTTTAAAAATTCAAAATGCAATTGAAAAGACAACTTTTTTCCGTTCTTCAGGAGTGCACCGGACTTCAACGATAATTTAAAGTAAAACGCCATTACGTTCTTCAGGCGGGCACCTGACCTCAACAGTAATTAAAATTTTCAATTAAAGCTTAAAACAATGCCTTTCCGTTCTTCAGGGGGGCGCCTGACCTCAATTATAATTGTTAAAAATTCAAAATGCAGTTTAAAAGACAACGCCTTTCTGTTCTTCAGGCGGACACCTGATTTCAACAATAATTTAAAACTACAATTAAAACTTAAAGCAACGCCATTCCATTATTCAGGCGGGCACCTGATTTTAATAATAATTTAAAACTTCAATTAAAACTTAAAACAACGCCATTCCGTTCTTCAGGCGGGCACCTGATTTCAACAACTTAAAGTAAAACGCCAGTACGTTCTTCAGGCGGGCACCTGATTTCAACAATAATTTAAAATTTCAATTAAAACTTAAAAGTAAAACGCCATTCCGTTCTTCAGGCGGGCACCTGATTTCAACAATAATTTAAAACTTCAATTAAAACTTAAAGTAAAATGCCATTCCGTTCTTAAGGCCGGCACCTGACTTCAACAACAACTTAAAGTAAAACGCTATTCCATTCTTCAGGCGGGCAGCTGACCTCAACTGTAATTTAAATTTTTAATTAGAACTTAAAACAACGCCTTTCTATTCTTCAAGGGGGCACCTGACCTCAATTGTAATTTAAAACTTTAATGAAAACTTAAAAGACAACGCTATTCCGTTCTTTAGGCGGGCACCTGACCTCCACTTCAATTTAAAAATTTAAATGAAAACTTAAAAAACAACACCTTTCCATTCTTCAGGGGGGGCACCTGACTTCAACTATAATTTAAAAACCTCAAATGCAGTTTAAAAAATAATGTCATTCCGTTCTACAGGCGGGCACCTGAATTCAACAATAACTTAAAGTAAAACGTCATTCCGTTCTTCAGGCGGGCACCTGACCTCAACTGTAATTTAAATTTTCAATCAAAATTTAAAACAACGCCTTTCTGTTCTTCAAGGGGGCACATGACCTCAATTACAACTTAAAGTAAAACGTCATTCCGTTCTTCAGGCGGGCACCGGACCTCAACTGTAATTTAAATTTTCAATTAAAACTTAAAACAATGCCTTTCAGTTCTTCAGGGGGACACCTGACCTCAGTTATAATGTAAAACTTTAATGAAAACTTAAAAGACAACGCCATTCCGTTCTTCAGGCGGGCACTGACCTCAACTACAATTTAAAATTTTCAATGAAAACTTAAAAGACAACGCCTTTCCATTCTTCAGGGGGGCACCTGACTTCAACTATAATTTAAAAACCTCAAATGCAGTTTAAAAAACAACGCCATTTCGTTCTTCAGGCGGGCACCTGAATTCAACAATAATTTAAAACTCCGATTAAAACTTAAAGCAATGCCATTCCGTTCTTCAGGTAGGCACCTGACTTCAACTATAATTTAAAAACCTCAAATGCAGTTTAAAAAACAACGCCATTCTATTCTTCAGGGGGGCACTTGACTTCAACAATAACTTAAGGTAACGCCTCCGTTCTACGGGCGGGTTCCCTATTTCAACAACTTAAAAAGGTAACGCCTCCGTTCTACGAGCGGGCTCCCGACGTCATCAACTTACCTTATCTGCATCCTACTACTGTTGTCCTTTCTTTGCCTTGTAAACTATTTCCTTCCTTCAGAACCACTTCCTTCAAAAACAAAACTTGTGTTGCCATTGTTCCTCTTTGCAACCATTTCCTTCTTACTTGAATTATCTTTCTTCCAGAACTACTTCCCTCAAAACTGGTGTTGTCTTCCCTCGAAACTGCTACGGATAACACTGCTGGGGAATTAACTACTTATCTGCTGGGGATAATACTGCTGGGGAATTTCCTTTCTTCCCCTTCCCCTTTTTTTTTAACTATTTCCTTCAAATTTTATTTTCTCTCAACACTGCTGGAGATAAAAATGTTATCAGCTGGGGATAACGTTGTTGAGGATAACGCTGCCGGGGGAATTTTATTCCTTCAAAATCGGTGCTTCATTCTTCTTGAAGTTGTTGGGGATGACACTCGCTTTTGCTCTTTCTGAACGCCAGTTTTGTCCCTTTGTTCTGTCCATTGGGGATACAGCTTCCTTCATCAAAACTTGCTATTTTCCTTCTTCCAACACTGCTGGGGATAACACTAGTTCTAAGCCTGCTTCCCTCAAGACTGGTGTTATCTTTTTTCTTCCCCAAGTGGATACATGTCTTCCAGAAAATTTTCCAAATGAAAGGAAAATTTTCTGCCCCAGTTTGATAATATTCCTTGTGGCATGCCTTTCCATCAATGCCATTTCCTTTTTTCTGTTTCAAATCAAAGAAAACTTGTTAGTTTAAAACGCGATGGTTAGTTGTGATCCTCCTACTGGGGATGGTTCTCCTCCTCTTTCCCTGCTCTGCGTTTCATTATCAAAACATGCTGGAGATGTTATTATTTGCTGGGGATGATATTCCTGTTGGGGATAGTTTTTCCCTTTCTTGCTTCCTCGTTGTTTTCCACTTGTATCCTGAACACCCACATTCCTATGACAGTGACTTCGCTTGAGGATCTTGCATGTTTTACTGATGAACCACTTTCTTCATTCATCCGACGTCACTGAAATACCTTTTCTGCTAGGGATATCCCTCCTTTTTTGTGGCATACCTTTTCTCCCTTGATTTGTCCACTGGACTTGGCCTTGGGGTCTATAAGCCTTGCTTTCTGCGGGGATATCCTTCTTGACACTGATCCATCCCTTTGTCAATCTCCTCTTGCTGGGGAAATCCTGACACTGGCTTTGTGATTGTTCCTTCCTAACTTATACCACTTGGATGCTCTAATCAGATCTCGTCTTACATAATTGAAATGCTGGTGGCAAATTTTGAAGTCATTTCTAACTTGTTCAGACGAAACAGACTCTACTGGGGAATGTTTTGATGAAAGGAAAAAGATAAAAGGAACCGAATAAAAGACCAAGTAAAAGGAAGACTCTCTAAAAAAGTAAAATTCTGAAATAAAAACCTATCAAATGCGGATACCAACTCCAATGGCCATGACATGCACATATAGCCTATCCTCCGTCGTTAATCGTCTTTCAAGATCTTCGTTTGGTGATTCCCCATCTGATTCTCACCCTTATTTGACTTGTAGTGCCCGAAGGTTTTCACTATCAAGCCTCTCTCATTTTGGTTTTTCTCTCAGCTTTCAATTGTCTCAAGGTTCCCGTGAAGGTTTTCACCGATAAGACTCTCTCACTTGTATTACTTTTCAGCTGGGGATTGGGGGTGTTACTGCTAAGACTCTCTCATATTTCTTTTCTGTTGGGGATCAGAGTCTTTTCTGCTAGTAATCAAAGTGTTATATTCTGATGAGACTCTCTCATTTGCCTGACCTGGCCTCTTTTGAAGACTGATCGGAAGGTCTTTCTTTGAACCGTAATGTAGGATTCTAGATAGGTCTAGAAGGAAAAGGGTATAAAAGGCTCAAAATAAATCAACTTGGGTTTAAAATTACAACCTTCGGAACTAAACTTATTTATAATAAACATAACTTTTTCCCCAGTTTCTTGCTTGGGGATTTTTAATTTTTATTTTATACTATGACCGAGCTGTGAAGCGCCTACGTATCCTCTTGGAGGAACAGGTCAAACGTAGTTCCCAATTCCTCGTCTTTCTAGTTTTCATTTTTACTTTTCTTTTTCTTTTCCTTTCCTCATTCTTTCTCTTTTTTTGTTTGCTTTTGTTGTTTTCTTTTCCTTCTTTTTTTTCCTTTTCTTTTTCTTTATCTTCCATGTTTGTGTTTCTAGTCTTTGCTACTGATTTCGAAGGAGGGGTATGAAATAACACAAATAAGTCTCAAAAGGTTAATGAAGGATAAAGTGTTTAGATAGCAGAATAAAATGCCTTCATCATTCCAATCTTCAAAACATGCCAAGTATAAACAAAACAATTAGACATTCATCATATTTTTAAAGCACTGTTGGGCAACACTCTCATTTTCATTATGATGAACGACCCCCATGTCGACATGGCCAACTTGCCTTTAACAGTTTTCTTTTTACTTGCCCCAATTTCACATGACTCGGGCTCCCAATAATCTCAAACCGTTCTTGTTTCCTTTAAGCATCCCGATCAATTCCCAATGGTTTTGTGATTAACTTTTAAGATTATGCCAAAATTACGTGTGCATGCCATATCACTAGAGTTGACAAAAAAAGAACTATAGAAAGGGAAAAGTAAAAGAAAATGACTAAACGTAAAAGAAAATAGGATATTGCATGGGACGATGAAACAGTTTGAACAACCATATAAACAAACTAAATTAGGGTTACAACCCTTAGAACAAACCTAGACAACACTAACATGAGATATTACGACCAAACGGAACTGGGCAAAAAATCAAAAGATAGAAGGGTTTGATTTACAAGACAATATCCAGATTACAACCCTGGAATAATCTCGACAACAGAATTGATAACAAAATAAGCCACAAAAGCTCTTCTTCGGCTAACACCCAAATGGAGCATTTTTCTAATTACCAAGCACAGCATCTTTAGCCACTGCCTTCTGTATCAACCATACTTTTGTCGGCTGTATCCGGATTTTGTACGACAATGTCGCCTGCATTGATAAGCCCCTGAATTGCTTTTTTCAGCTTCCAACATTTTTCTATGTCATGCCCCGGGGCATCTGAGCAATATGCACACCTTTGAGAAAAATCACACCTCTTTGACCGATGATTTGGCATTTTTATCTGAATTGGTTTCAACATGCCCAGTTGCTTCAACTTGTGGAACAAACTGGCATACGATTCTCCCATAGGGGTGAGAGCCTTTTCTCGTTTCAGAAACCTCTCATTTCTAAATGCCTGATTTGGCCTAAAACCTGACCTGTGGGGTTTCTGGTATGCTTGTGGGGAGAAGGAGAGGCCAGGAGAATTACAAGGATATCCACGGATTCAATATAGTGGCTGAGGGCATTTAGCAAGGATGACCACTGGACCTTGTCGTTGGGTAGGTTCAACCTGCGGGCCCTTTTTGGGGACCTTGGGAGCAACCTCGGAGGGGTAATGCTGGGCAATATTATGATCTTCGGGTGGGTGTTCATTGTTGAGAACAGTGGATGTGACAGGAGGGCACTCCTGGGAAAAGATAGATGGATGCCGAGTGATGGAGCTACTGGGGTGGCTGGGAAAGCTGTGATAGGCGGGTATATATGGAGAGTGTGGGGGATCATATGGCATTGTGCTCGGTGTTCGAGTAAAGACAGAGTCGAGGAAGCTAGGTGGTGGCGGGGGTGGTGCTTCCCTAGCCGTCCATGCCCGATACATGTCTGCCACATACTATCTCAACATTTTCACTTCTTCTATCAACCAGTGGTTCCGTTCAACCAGTTGTTGTCGGTCATTGGTACCAGCCCACTCGGTTCTGCGGTTTTCTGCCATTACCCCTTGACTTTATGTTGCAGGGAAGAGAACCACAACCAACCACCTCAACTTTCACTATAATTCAAAATAGAGCATGTTAGAATGGACTCCGTCGGTCCTTATTATTAACAACATTTTTTTGTGGACTCAGTCAATCCTTATTATTAACAACATCCTTTTTTCTTTTTTTTTTGCGTGGACTCAGTCAGTCCTTATTATTATCAAAACTTTGCACTCTTTTTTTGTGGACTCAATCAGTCCTTATTATTATCAAAGCTTTTCACTTTTGTTTTTCTCTTTTTCTTTTCTTTTTTTTCGATTTTTTTTTTGTGGTCGAATCTTATAGAGATTGCCTACGTATCATGACCCCACATGAATCAGACCATGCGTAGTTCGCACAGATAAAAGGCAAACAATAATAAAACATTTTTTTTCAGCTTTTCATAATAAAAACGAACTTTGATTTGGAAGAAAAATTTAAAAGCCGACCAAACTAACAGGCTTATGCTTTGACGAAATACAGATCCGAAATTCGAACAACCCACCTACTCTAAGAAATACAAACTTAAAGACAAACTGACAAATTCCTTCCCTATCTGCCAATTTTAACCAAATGGTTGTTTTTGCAAGCATGGCCCCTTCCCAATTTCACATGAATTTTGAGGCCGGGAAGGATTATTTTACAAACTTGTCTGTTCTTTTACGAAAATAGCCTTTCGACAACTGAAAGTTACCCTAAGGCTATCCCGGCAAGAACGGTTTAACACATTGCTGAAGCTGGCTCGTCTTACTTTGACCAAAGATCAAAATGGCATTCACTTGCCCACTGACTTTTTTTTTTCAAATTAAAACAAAGAAGACCTAGTTTTGCAAACACGGCCTTTCAGCACCGCGGGGACGAAGATTTTAAGACTGTGTTGGTCAACCGGCCAAAAATCTAAAAAAATGACCAAAGGCGGCCGCTTATGCAAAGTCAGTCTTCCGGCGTCCCTTTCGGGAACATTCGGCTATATTTGATAAAAACGGCGTCACCCGACTTATTTATGACTCTTTTTCTTGTTTTTCAAAATAAAACTCGATATTGCAAACACGGCCTTCCAGCGCCTCGGGGACGAAGATTTTAAGGCTGTGTGGGTCAACCGGCCAAAATCTAAAAAATGACCCAAAAGTAGTTGTTTATGCAAAGTC
The DNA here is from genome assembly GCA_026770625.1 of Nicotiana glauca. Classification (NCBI taxonomy): domain Eukaryota; kingdom Viridiplantae; phylum Streptophyta; class Magnoliopsida; order Solanales; family Solanaceae; genus Nicotiana; species Nicotiana glauca. The sequence goes on from MU684113.1 coordinate 197,587, forward strand.
AGTCTTCCGGTGTCATTTTCGGGAACATTCGGCTATTTTTGACAAACGGCATCACCTAATTTATTCAAGATCTTTTCTTATTTTCTAAATTAAAATAAATGACCCGGTATTGCAAACACGACCTTTTAGTGCCTCGGGGATGAAGATTTTAAGGCTGTGAGGGTCAAAAATCAAAACCTGACCCAAAGCGGTCATTTATGCAAAGTTAGCCTTCCGGCGTCCTTTCGGGAAGATTAGGCTATATTTGATAAGGACGGCATCACCCAACTTATTTATAACAAAATTAGAATTTTGATATTTTTTTTTTATTTTTTTGCAAAAGGGGACGTTGGACCCGATAAGGGTTTCCGACGTATCTCACATCCGGTGAGAATCAAATCAGCGTAGTTCTGCCAATAGAACAAACTATATTTGAAAACAAAACACACATTTTTTTTTTCAAATCGTAAATAAAATGAATTATTTTCTCATTTTAAAACACAAACTTTTTGTTTTTTTTTTGAAAACCAAATCCCACATTTTTTTTATTGACAAATGAAGCAGAATATTATTTTTTTTAAAACTTTTTTTTCAGTGGAAAATAAAACAAACTATTTTGAAAAATAAAAATCTTTTTTGTTCTGTTTTTGACACATAAAACAAATTATAAAAACATTTTTTTTTCTTTTTCACTGGAAAATAAAACAGACTATTTCAAAAATAAAAACTTCCTTTTTTTTTCTCATCTACAAATAAAATATATATATATATATATATATTCCATTTTCTCAAAAATCCGATAGAGTTTCGACACTACTTGGACATTGGTTTTTTTTTTTCTAAAAATGAGTAATTATCTCTCTACACAGTTATTTTTTTTTCACAATTCTCCAATATTCCCAATTTCAGAAATCGGTCAGTATGCTAGTCCGAAGCAAAAATAAATGCACAGGTAGCAAGTAATATGCATCGGGATGGTCTTTTCATTTCAGGTACACCTGTCCTAGACGGACCCAACCCCTGTGTTGAGTCCCTTAAGTCAAATGCACATGATGCAAACAAACGTTCCTACTAGGGATCCGGCATGAGGATTTGTTATTCTAGGTTTAAAATATGTGTTTATTGTTCTAGTCTTGGCTTACCCAAGCGGACAACTCGAGCCGAGGAGGGTCAGTGTACCGGTAGCATTGCTTTCCGACTTAACTGGTGGTGCTCCCCGCTTAAAACATGTATGACTAAAATCCTTCACCAGGTGCCAGGCACCTCGGCTATCTCAAAGAAAGCGGGCTACGTCAAGCAAATGCCCAATTTTATTTTCAAGAAGACTCAGAGGGGGTGCGTGAGAAGACAGTTTATATACACAGTTCAAAATTATCAAAGCAGTAAAGAGCAATATTTAGCACATTTAAGACAAACATATAATAAAGATCAGATAATAAATAAGTCAAATACAACAATTATTCCAAGCTCGAAATCTTAAACCCTGAACCAGTGGTTCTGGGTTTGTTCTTCCCCAGCAGAGTCGCCTGAGCTGTCACACCTCCTTTTGGCGCTACCACACCCCGCTAAGGGTGTGGTAAAGGGAGTTTTTCCAATTGAAGGACAATCGAAACGGGATTAGTTTATTAAGAGATTTAGAGTCGCCACTTGGGAGATATATGGTGTCCTAAGTCACTGCTTGAATCCCGAATCGAGGAAAGATTTGACTCTATTTAATAGTCTGCGTACCAGAAATCCGGATAAGGAATTCTGTTAATCCGGGAGAAGGTGTTAAGCATTCCTAAGCTCCGTGGTTCTAGCACGGTCGCTCAACTGTCGCATTCGGCTTATTTATTTGATTTTTTAATACATGTTTTAACTTATGTGCCAATTTTAACTTTTAACCGCTTTTATTCAAATTATTAAAGAAAATTGAACATCGTTTAAAATATTTTTGGATCACGTCACATGAAATGCACCCGGATCCTCGACACATTTTATTCAACGTTTTGGAATTTGGATTTAGGTCGCATGAAATGCACACCCGAACTTAGGAAGGTAAAATTATTAAAGACGCGCCTAAAGAGACTAACGAATTATTATTTTGGGGAAGGCCGTGAAATTTGCTAAACAGCCCATCCCTAAAGCTAAGTATTTTAATATATACATTTATGAAGGCCCTGCAATTTATATATTTTGCCTAGCGAGGCTCATATCATTTATTTTTAAAAGGATCACCCTAAAGTGACTACATTTTCTATTTTTTCGTCCGTCTCTAAAATGAAAGAAGAAAAAGATCTTAATTAAATTACATGCTTAAGAATTGTTATAGTTGGGTGCACAGAGGCAGTCCATTCGCAAATCAAGGGCCATGGTCCAACGCGTGCATTATTAAAAGAGACCTGAGCCATCTTATTCAAATATTGGGCCTAGTTAATTTATTCTTCTACACATTCACAATTTTGCAATGCAGAAATGTAAGATGATAGTATCTAATTAATCAAACTGCTGCAAGTTTAAGAAAAAACAATCAGTTGGATTGAGGTAACTTAGAGGTCTAGTTTTAATCCTAAATTCAAACAATTGAATGCTAAAATTAGAATGCCATGGTAATTAAAATAGTCTACTGGACCTGATTCTATTTGACATGCCTTTGAACATATACTACCTAATGATTAAGCTAAAATAATAGAACATTATTGACTACATCACTATAAAAACTGGCCAGTTATACAAAGTGGCCGAAATTTTCATAACAATAGTATATAGAATGACCTAAGTACAATCAATAAAAAAAAGAAACTAAATCAAATTTATGACTTCAACTCTTCATATATATTCATGCTTCATATTTCAGCTTACAACATTTGCAAAGTTATAGCCATGTACCTGGTATAGGAAGCAAAAGAAGAGGAAGATCAGCAAAGTAGCAGTAGCATACAACACAGCAACAACCAGCAACAGATAGAGAACCCAGCAGAATAAATCCCAGGAAAACCAGTAGGAATTTCAAAGATACCAAACAGCAACACCAACACCAGAAACCCAGGTATAAAACCAGAAATACCAAGCAGAATTACCAACAATAAAAAGATGAACTCGAAAATATAACTTGATAGTTAAAATTGAAGCTCTCTTTAGTTCTCAATGAAACAGTATTAGTTGAACTAACTGACTCCTTAAAACTTTCTGAGAAAAATTGATTTTTTAGAGTTCCCCCCTAAGAAACTGATTTTCCTTTCGGACTAAAAGGAGACCTCTATTCTCTTAGGCTCTCAAAGTATTTTCTACCTCCAGGGATTCAAGAAAGGACCTCTATTCTCGGACTCCAAAAAAGCCGCCCCTATTCTGTCCAAGACTTCCAGCATTTATAGCCCCTTTGAGATACTTAAACAAATATCAAGATCATTCTTTGCCGATGATATTCCCTTATAGACCATTACTAAGTGTCTTATTCCATTTTAATTCGTTTGTCCCCCACTACCACTTATCTAATTCATTTTTTAATGCAAAGTTGTGGTAGGTGTATTTAATTACTTCTTTTAACACCATTATGTCTTGTTCCCCACTATGTATTAAACAATGCCTTATTTTAATATTATTAGTGCTTAGTGGACAGAGCACATAAATTAAATAATTTTGCAAGTGGTCAATTCCCGTATTACCCCTGAAATTACTAAAATTATTATTCTACCCCCATCCCTTCAATATGTACCAAAATTATCAACTTACCAAAACTGGTTCCTAAAAACACCAAATCACTACAGCTATAACCAATTCAAGCCTAACAATTGACTAATTAAACACATGAAACTAATTTCAAATCAACAACAAACAAGGCAACATGGTCGGATTCACATCAGAAACAAATTTAATAGAACAAAACAAGTAGATTCCAATCACTAAAATCAATCATCAATTGAATTTAAAATTAAATCCAACAACAAGATGAAGGATTCAGTGACTAAACTAACACACTTCTATATTAACCTAAATAAGAACAAATGAACGACGTAAACATATTGAACGAAAATAAACTGACTTCATATGCTCATAAAAAAACAAGTGAATAACCGCCTACATACCAGCAGAGAACAACAAAAATCCACTGGAGCAAAACTTATAGAAATGCAATAAGGCCTCGAACAAATCTGGAAAAAAACTAACCGCGAGCCGGCGTTATACTCAAAACACGACGAACCGTAGACGAACCTCGACATAGAAGCGTCGAAACTCGCCGGAAAAACAAAAATGAGAGGCATGGCTGTGTGTGTGGGTGTATGGTCGTTCATGGCTGGTCGTTCATGCTAGTCGACGGACTGTTAGCGACGTGAGTGGTCGAAGGGGCTGGTAGTTGTCAATGGGAGCTTGGAGATGGAAGTGGTGGTCGTCGTCCAGGTGAAGGTGACGGGCTGGATGCGAGGCTATCGAGCTAGAGACGGGGGAGGCGACGAGCAGCTTGTGGTCGACTGGAAGGGGGGGCTCGTTTGGAGCTGGTGGTGGCTGCTGGAGGGTCGTTGGTTGTTGTGGCTGCTGGTTCGTTTTGAGGCTACAAAGCAGGTGGTTGTTATGGCTGGTGGGAGGTGGTCCGGCGAGCTGGAGGGGTTTGAAGTGAGGGCTGGCGTGAAGGGTGTTGTTTGGAGAAGATGGAAAGAAGGGGGGCGGGTCTCTAGGTTAGGGTTTTGGAAATTAAAAATGAAATGAAGAGAGGGGTTGTTTGGGTTATGGGGCAGACAGGGTCGGGTTGACCCGTTGGGTTTTGGGTTGGGTTCGTGAGACACTTGGGCCTCGTTTGTTTAATTTGAAAGATGGCCCAATCCGAATTTTCTTCTATTTTTGTTCTCTTTTCATTTATTTGCTCCAAAATTAAACTTAAAGATCCTAAATTAAATTAATAAAACCAAAATTAACTTAAAATACTAATCAACTCCTAATAATAATTATCACACAAAATTAAACATCAATTAATATAAAATCACACAATATGGACATTAAATGCTAAAAATGCAAAAAATACATATATTTGTGATTTTCCATTTTTGTAAAACACACTTGATTACTCCTAATTGTAGAATTAAATCCTAAATGCAAATGCAATATATTTTTGTATTTTCATTAATTTAACAAATATACATGCACAGACAAATATGAATAATTATCCAAAAATACCGCGAAAAATCTCAAAATTGCACATAAAAGAAAATTGTTTTATTTTGAATATTTGGGAGTAATTCTAATATAGGGCAAAAATCACGTGCTTAAAATCATAATTCAGGCTGATTGCCATGTTTGGGCTTCGTGCCGACTATGTGAATCCTTCGGGATTGAGATTACTGTTTTTAGCATATGTTGCATATCATTTGATTTCAGTCCAATATTTTAATATTATTTTGCAAACTCAGCCATATTTCTAAGTTTTGAAAACTCAAATGATATTTTAAATGTTATTTCGGGCTGAGACTACTATTTTATAAATGCCCAAGGGGCTTATGATGTTTTCCAGACTGATTTTGGGTGGCTTGGGTTGCACGCCGCAGCAGTGACTTGAAACAATGGTAACAATGACACTGTATGATGTGACTTGAAACATTGGTAACAATGACACTGTATGATGTGACTTGAAACAGTGGTAACAATGGCACCGTATGATATAAATTGGTCAGGTAACATTGGCTGACCGGTCAGGTAACATTGACTGACCAGTATATTGTGCTTGGGCTGTAGGAACTCCTTCTGAGTCTGTACACACCCCCAGTGAGCGCCGTCGATGATAAATCATATGCATGGTTGGCTCGGGCTGCACGCCGCAGTGGGTACTGGAATGTACCATCATATGCATTGCATTGCATTCATGCATTTGTTCATTATTTGTTGTTTGTGATATTTCTCGAGATATTTATTTACTTTTGCTGGTGCTATCTGATCATTGAGTGTTGGGGCCCGAGTTGCTGACTAGGACCGAAGTTATTGCCCGAGGGGCAGATTTCAGCGCATAGTGTCACAAATTATTTTGAAAGTATTTTTGGCAGTTGTTGAAAAGATCAATTTCAAAAGAGGTTTTTAACTGAGCCCAGATGTTTTCCAAAGGATTCCACGGTTTTACTGTTTTCAAAAAAGGGTTGTACTGTTCTATATAGCATGATGGAGTGCCTTACGTGATTTCTTGCTTTCAACTATTATTTACTTTTATTACTCACTGAGTTGGAGTACTCACTTTACTCCATGCACCTCGCGTGCAGTTGCAGGTAATGTATACCCGGTAGCGGGTTATTAGCGAATTGAAGATTTGTTATCGTAGCTGAGCCAGCTGACCACTAGCGTCCGCGGCACCGGATCTTCTCCCTTATTTTATGTTGTTCATAATATTTTCAGACTTTGTCCCTATCCCCAGACTTGTAGTACTTTAGTGAAATCCGTAGTAGCTCAAGACTGGTAAAACCCCGATGTCGGCTATGCTGGGTTGTATTCCGCGAAATCATGTTATTTAAATTTTTCTTGAAACTATTTATTCATATTAATTTATTTGTTGGAAAAGGTTGTTTAAATGGATTGGTTGGCCATGTCTTCACGAGAGGCGCCATCACGACCAGTGAGGGGTTTGGGTCATGACACAATAGCAGCTTCATTTCAGGTATTATGACTTGTACGCATGATCGGAATTGAATTTCGGTAAGTTTAGAGTGCATTTGGAAGTAGAATTCTCATTCTGAAAGCTTAAAGTTGAAGAAATGAACTAGGATTGAAATTTTGAGTAAATGACCTCGGAATCAGGATCTGAAGGTTCCAGCAGGTTCGTATGATGGTTTCAGACTTGGGAGTATGCCCGGATCGGGTTTTGGATGACCCGGGAGTGTTTTGGCACCTATTGTGGAAGTTAGCATTTTGAAAGAAATTTCATAAATTTGGCTTGAAGTGCATTTTAGTATTATCGATGTCCGTTTGGGATTCCGAGGCTGGGAGTAGCTCCTTATGGTGATTTTGGAGTTGAGAGCGCGATCGAAAGTGAATTCGGACCTCCGTAGGTCATTTTGGAGCCATTTTTCTAAATATAGAAATTTTAAGGTTTTTGAAAAGTTTGATCGGAGGTGGACTTTTAGATATTGGGGCCGGAATCCGATTCCAGAAGTTAGAGTAGGTCCGTAATGTCAAATATGACTTGTGTGCAAAATTTGGGATCAATCGGACGTGAATTGATAGGTTTCGGCATCGAAAGTTGAAGTTCTAAAGTTCATAGAGTTTGGATTGGAGGTTGATTCATGTTTTTAACATTGTTTGATGTGATTTGAGACCTCGAGTAGGTCCGTAAGGTGTTATGGGACTAGTTTGTATGATTGGTTGGGGTCCTGGGGGCCTCGGGTGGATTTCGGGTGGCTAACGGATCGAATTTTGAGTTTGAAGAAGGGCTGGAGCTGCTGCTTCTGGTATTTCCGCTTCTGTGGATTTGGAACAGTAGAAGCGGCCCCGCAGAAGCGAAGAATGGAACCACAGAAGCGGCTGGGGGTGAAGGAGTCTGGGACCGCAGATGCGGTCCTTTTGCTGCAGAAGCGGACCGCACCTGCGGATGAAGAAGCGCAGAAGCGGAGAGGGGAAACCTGGAGGAAACCGCAGATGCGGTGGGGTGGCCCGCACCTGAGGAACCACAGAAGTGGTCTGAGAGCTGCAGGAGCGGAAAGTGCTGGGGCAGAATGTTTTAAAATCCATTTTTGGCCATTTCTCATCACATTTTCTTGGCTTGGGGGCGATATTTGGAGAGCTTCAAGAAGGGATCTCGCCATCTATGTTAAGGTAAGTTGCTCCTACTCATTTCCAAGTTAAATACAAGATTATATCATGGAATTAGACATGAACATTGTGGGAAAATTTGGATTTTTGGAAGGAAAACCTAGAAATTTGAAAATTGGATTTTCACCACGAATTTGAGCATGGAATTAGGAGTTTATTTGAGCTAGTAAAGCTATGGGTAGAGCATATCATCGAGAAATTTCGGAATCCGGGCACGTGGGCCCGAGGGCATTTTGGCCATTTCACTAAGCGGAGTTGGGAATTTGTATAATTTGAATTGTTAGCAAGTATTTGAGTATATTCTCATTAGTTTGCCTATATTTGGCTAGTTGCGTAGCATTTTGCAAAGATTCGAGTCGTCGGGAAGGCTTGGAGGCCATTTATTGATCTTCGGAGCGAGGTGAGTCTCCTTTCTAACCTTTTAAGAGGGAATTGTCCCCATAGGTGAGTTAATTGGTTATGTGCTCCTATTTGTGGGGGCTACGTATGCACGATGTGACGAGAGTCCATGCATAGCTACTATTATGCTATTGTCCGGGTCGTCTAGGACCCAAAAGCATGCTATACTTGGAATAATTGCAAACCCTATTGACAGTTTGTACTGCTTAAATCACATTGAATTAGTAAATGAATTTCTAAAAGATATAAACTTCATTTTCTTAAACTATTAAAGAGAATTTGCCTTTATTTGGATAATTGCTCCACGTTGACTTCTTGATTGACTGCTTGTCTGTGTGTGTTTACTTTTGGAACCGGCCGAAGGCCTCGACAGATTAAATAGATGCATCAATTGGTTTGGGCCTTTCGACCCTTGACAGTGCACATTTTACATTTCTGTTGGAGCGGGCCATTGCCTCGGCATGATTTGTGCATGTTATGTTGCTCGCCCGAAATATTTGATATTGACATTGCCCTTTTTGGCCTGATATAATTGTTAAAGATAACTGAAAAGAAATCCTAAAAATTCTTTATTACTTATTAAAGGAGTTTACCTGTGTACCCGCTTGTGAGTTAGAACTGCTATATAAAACCATGAATTCCTCACATGTTAGTATATTATTATTTGACCTCTAGCAAGTGTTAAAGTCGACCTCTCGTCTCTACTTCTTTAAGATTAGACGGGATACTTGCTGAGTACACGTTGTTTTCGTACTCATACTATACTTGTTGTGCATTTTTATTGCACAGGCTGATTGTGTGGCTGGCGGCTTAGTGGCACAGCAACTTGGTTGACACAAAGACTAGGTGTGTTGTACTTCCTTGAGGCGATTCTGCAGCTAGTATAGTCTCTCTCTCTCTCTCCGGATTTTATTCATTGTCTGTCCAATTATATTCCGGACAGTTACTGTACTTATTTGGATTCTCATAGAATTTGCTCATGTACTTGTGACACCGGGTTCTGGGATGTAATTGAGTTTATTCAGAAATTTTAAAAGTTGCTTAAATGTTTCATTATTTATTCGGAGAAATTTACAATAAATTGTTTTAAATGTATAAAAGAAGTATTTTCCTAAATAACTAAATGAGAATTTGATTAAGTAGTTTGATTTGTTTGTCTGACAGCGATGTCCGGTGCCACCACAACCCTTAGTGGATTTGGGTCGTGACAACATGGTATCAGAGCTCTAGGTTCCCGTTGGTCTCACGAGTCATGAGCAAGTCTAGTAGAGTCTCGCGGATCGGTACAGAGACGTCTGTACTTATCTTCGGGAGGCTACAGGGCTGTTAGGAGTACTTCCCTTCTTGATTCCCTATCGTGCGATTTGATTCCTGTAAGGCTTATGCCTTTGATTACTTCCTACTCAATCTTATGCGGCGCAAAGCGTATGTTGTAAATCGAGAATTGAAAATTTTCAATGGCACTACAGATGTGGTGCTGGATGTTTCTCCCAGTTTAGTTGATAGGACTATTACAGTCGCCTTATGGAAGGATATCTTATTGTTTCAGCCCAGTAGCGGTACGTTGAGAGCCTTGAGGTTAGGCACAGGTTGCCATGATGCTTATGAATGATTTTTTGTGGTATTGATATGATGGCAGGATGTTTGACTACGTGTAGAGGCAGTGAATGACTTGAAGGGAGGTTTACTCAGTGTATGATCCAGAGATTCGATATTTTATTCCCGGAAAAGGGGAAAGCAATCAGGCTGAGAATGTTCAAATGCGAGTTTTGATGGGGGTAACGAGACTTTGTATTATCAAGTGTGGTGGAGGTTTCATCAGCAACGTGGTATCGTCGAAATCAACTGAATATGTTAAGTTACCAATGTTATAGTTTTCTTCAATTCGCCTTTGGGGCAGGATATTGCGGGTCCATAATGAAGAAGCAACGGCCAGAGATTGCAGGATGCGTTAGTTCAAGATGAAACCGGTGCTCCTAGGGTTATGGCTCGAGAAAGATGATCTTCAAAAATGTTTAAAGTTAGTAGCGACTTGTGGGTTCAAGTGCTGTGAAGATAGATTTTATTTAAGGCAACAACTGAGCAGTAAAGTGTGAGGGAGGACATTTGGGAAGTGTCCGGCAGTATTTAAAACTTCTAGAAGTCCAGGTATGAGAAGCGCAGGTCGATTGGTTGATTAAAGAATCGAGTTTGCCCGAGGTGGGAGAGTGGTATATGTTGCATATGGGCTTGTTAGTATGATGAATACGCACCTTAAGGAGAGTCTGGATCGATTTGGGAATTTTAGGATTGGTGATTGGGGTCGACGGGTCTAATTTGAATCATGGCTTATTATGCGGCAGATGATCTAATATAACGAAAAGGAGCTGCTTGATATGAAGAAGGACGCAACATAACTTTGAATTGGAAGCATGTTTCCGCACATTTAATTGATGTCCACGAGGGGTGAATGGACTCGTGTTAGCAAGAGAGTGAGATCGGTCTCCGTATGGGTTATCGTTGTCATAGTGATGTACCTCGTGTAGCAGCGTTGGAAGGTGTCAAGAGGTGGTTTTCACAAGAGGGTAATTCCCTGTGAGTAGGATTAGCGGTCGCGTGGTTGGCGAAGCTTCTAAGAAGGATTCTATTAGTTATACAGCGAAGGGATCGGTTGTGCGAAGGCAGTTGATTGTGCAAGGTTATGTCAACAAGAGATGAAGAATTCTAGTGAAATCTAGAATTGGGGAATGATGGCTTCAAGCTATGTGGGAGAGTCCCATCGCCTATGAATGGGTTGCATAGTTAACTACTTGTGAGGTTTCTGGTTAGTAGCATATTGATGGGTTATTTCAGCTCTGAGAAAAGACCTTAAGCAGTAATTCGAGCAGATGAATTGATGAATGCATGTTATGGTTGGTCTTATTGGCTCATGTTCACATTTGAGGAAGGATTCATGATTTATTCCTTATATAGATGTAGGCTTCAAAGGAAGTGATTTCGCCGGGTCTTTCATCGAGAGGGTATTCATGTGTTATAAAATTTGGTGGAGTAGGTTACATTCGGGACCAAGTCAGAGCGGGTGGCTCTCAGCAGCGGTCCCAGTGAGTTCAAAGGGGTAAAGTGTGGTGCCTAATGATGTCGATTTTATAGGTACAAATAAGAATGAAGCTTTGTAACAGCTTATGAGAAAATGCACAGAATGTTCTATGATGTTTTGACTTGCAGTGTAGCATTTGGAGACATGAAATGGTTCGTGGGATTTGAGACAGCATGGTCTCATGATTTAAGGTCACTCGAGGTGAGTGCGGTTGGAATATGTTATGTGTTTAATGAAGAAGTATTATTTCCAAGGCAATCAAGGGTAAATCCGAAGGAAGGTAGATAGATTAGCCATGGTTGAATTGGCTTGTTGGAGGTAGTGATCAGTTCTTTCAGCTGATCAAGTTATGCATGTGATTTGTGGAGGTACGTGTAAGGCTTGTCGGATGCCGTAATTGACGTTATTCGGAAACATTCTTCTGTTATGGACTGTTATGTGTAGGAGGATCCCGTAAGGGTTATGGTGGATTGGACCTCTACTTAAAGATTTGCATATTCCACGATTATGCTAATTCGCCTGTATGTTGCCATGGTTCTCCTGAAGCGAGTTAAGTGAAAAGTGTTTATATAATGAAGTGTTAATATATTAGTGATTCTGGAGCTATGATGAAGAGTCGTGTTCCATGGTATATTGGCCTATGGGGTGCCATAAGTGATATGGGATTCGAAGTGAGGATCAAGGTTGCAGTTTGGTAATGACAAGGATGTCACGAGATCGGATGAGCACGAAAGAAGTTTCGATGTTTAAAGTAAGTTGGTATTGCCATCAATGTCACCTGAGATCGGTGTTCTGTGAAAAAGGCTTTGCATCCTGGTCAAGGATGCTTGATCGCTTTTCAGCGTTAGTGTGTCCGATGGTTTGAATGTACAGACCCGTTAATTTTTTTTGAAGGTTGTGGGAGCGTGTCCCACAGGAAGATTGTATAAATTTGACATGTAGTCACTTGATTGAGTAGAGATTTAAACCAAGTATGAGGATTGTGGTAATATCATTGATTGGAGAATTTATGCCTGAAAGGAACTCTGCTTATTGGGTTATGGACTGTGGAGGTTCGCTCCGGTTATGATGGATGTTCTTCTGTGTTATGAGAAGAGGGAAGTTAGCATGGACCTTTGAAAGGTTATTGGCCTAGTCTAGCATGATCAGGATCGACTTGAGGTTGGTGGATGGATATAAATGTGAAGGTGGACCTTATGTTAGGTCGGTAGTGTTCATTTCAGCAATGCGCTCCTTATGGGAGAGCAATTGTGGTGTATTCTATCGTAAGCTGTTTCATGTTATAGATATTGAACCGTATGAGTTGTGAGACGGCTTGGTAAATTTCTTAGGTATTGAGACGGATTGATAATTCATCGAGATGATGAGCTCAACTGAGTTCTGGTAGCAAGGGAAGGTGCATGAGAGGTTAAACAGTAATTTCAGACTACTTCAGTGTAGTTCTCAGCATGTTCGTAGACGAACGTATGTTTAAGTGGGAGAGAATGTAACGATCCGACCGGTCGTTTTGAGTTCTAATGCGTCATTCAGCAGTCTGAGGGCATGACTAGCTTCATTTCAGGTATTATGACTTATACGCGTGGTCGGAATTGGATTTCGGTAAGTTCAGAGTGGATTTGGAAGGAGAATTCTCATTTTGAAAGCTTAAAGTTGAAGAAATGAACTAGGATTGGACTTTTGAGTAAATGACCTCGGAATAGGGATTCGAAAGTTCCATCAGCTTCGTATGATGGTTTCAGATATGGGCGTATGCCCGGATTGGTTTTTGGATGACCCGGGAGCCTTTTAGCGCCTATTGTGGAAGTTAGCATTTTGGAAGAAATTTCATAAATTTGGCTACAAGTGCATTTCAGTATTATCGATGTCCGTTTGGGATTTCGAGATTGGGAGTAACTCTGTATGGTGATTCTGGAGTGGAGTGCACGATCGGAAGTGAATTTGGAGGTCCGTAGGTCATTTTGGAGCCATTTGGCTAAATATATAAATTTGAAGGTTTTTGAGAAGTTTGACCGGAGGTGGACTTTTTGATATCAGGGTCAGAATACGATTCCGAAAGTTAGAGTAGGTCCGTAATGTCAAATATGACTTGTGTGCAAAATTTGGGATCAATCGGACGTGAATTGATAGGTTTCGACATCGAAAGTTGAAGTTGGAAGTTCTAAAGTTCATAAAGTTTGGATTGGAGGCCGATTCATGTTTTTAGCGTTGTTTGATGTGATTTGAGACCTCGAGCAAGTCCGTAAGGTTTTATGGGACTAGTTGGTATGATTGGTTGGGGTCCTGGGGTCCTCAGGTGGATTCCGGGAGGCTAACGGATCGAATTTGGATTTTGAAGAAAGGCTGGAGCTGCAGCTTCTGGTATTTCCGCTTCGGCGGATTTGGGACCGCAGAAGCGAAGAATGGAACCGCAGAAGCGGCTGAAGGTGAAGGAGTCTGGGATCGCAGATGCGGTCATTTTGCCATAGAAGCGGACCGCGCCTGCGGATGAAGAAGCGCAGAAGCGGAGAGGGGAAACCTGGAGGAAATCGCAGATGCGGTAGGGTGGCCCGCACATGCGGAACCGCATAAGCGGTCTAAGAGCCGCAGGTGCGGAAAGTGATGGGGCAGTTTGTTTTAAAATCCAGTTTTTGCCATTTCTCATCACATTTTCTCATCGAGAAATTTCACAATCTGGGCACGTGATCCCGATAGCATTTTGGCCATTTCACTAAGTGGAGTTGGGAATTTGTATAATTTGAATTGTTAGTGTCACGACCCGAATTTGCCACCATCGAGAGTCGTGATGGCGCCTACTAGTGGGAGCTAGGCAAGCCAACTCTTACTTGTCTTATTTTATTAACAATTCTTATTTTAAATCATTTAAAAATAATAATATAATTACAGCGAAAGAGATTAATTTAGCAGAAGACTTAAGTAAATATTACTAGACGCGATACAAAAATCCAAACATAAACTTCTACCCAAGACTAGTGTCACAATACTCACGAACTTCTAAGAATGCTAAACACAACCGTTTGAAAGAAATATAAAACCATTTGTCTCGAATACATGAGATAACATATTGAATATAAAGATAGAGGAGACGTCGGGTCATGCGGACACCTGCAAGGCTACCTCGGTTTCTCACTGATCGGAATGCTAATACTCGCACTACTGCTGCTGCTGCTGTCCGAAAATTGTATCTGCGCAAAAAGAGCACAGAGTGGAGAATCAGCACAACCAACCCCATGTGCTAGTAAGTGTCTAGCCTATCCCGGCGAAGTAGTAACAAGGCTAGAACCAGACACTGACATAAACCTATACAGTACAAAATATATATACAAAAAAAATGACAGGAAGCAACATTTAATATTTGGGAAGGGGAAAAACATGCTATGGAATAGCAACAAAATATAATAGCAGAATTAGAATAAAAGGATTAAAGCCACTTTCAAGTTCAACTCATCTTGTTGCAGGCATGCAACCCGATCCCATTTCGTTTCATATTTTGTGGTAGGCGTACGACCCGCTCCCATTTCAATTAATATCTTGCAGTAGGCGTATGACCCGCTCCCATTTCATTTAATATCTTGTTGTAGGCGTACCACCCGCTCCCATTTCATCTTTAACACAGTGCACAATATGTCACCGACAACAGAGGCCAATAACAAATAATCAATACAAGTTGTGGTAGGCATACAACTTGCTCCCATTTCAATACATATCTTGTGGTAGGCATACCACCCGCTCCCATTTCATCTTTAACACAGTTTTCAGTACATTATTGTCGAGAGAAAACAACAACTCGGTGTCAAGGATCAACAAATAATTCTTTCATAAAATTAAATAAGAATGCAAAATTATCAATTTAAGACCCACGGTCATGCTCGACCCCTAACGTATAGATACTCGTTACCATGACTATACGTCGGACTCAACACATAACAAATAGCAAATATACTCAACTCATATTCTCTCAAGTTAGGATAGATCAAACACTTACCTCAAAGGTTTATGGCCAACTCAATCCTTAAGCAATGCCTTTCCTTTCAAATTTGGCTCAAATTCAATCGTATCTATACACAATTGATTTAATATCATAAATAATACTTAACAAACTAATCCAAATGGCTAAATATATTTTCTAAAAATTCTGCCCAAAAATCTAAAAATCGTCCCCAGACCCGCGTGGTCAAAACACGAGGTTCGAACCAAATTTCGATCACCCATTCACTCACGAGCCCGAATATATAATTTGTTCTAAATTTCGACCGTAAAACGAGGTCTAAATCACCAAATCTTTGAATACCTTAACTCTACCCAATTCTATAATTTCTACCTATTTTCACATGTTCTAGGCCCAGGAATTCGAATTATATTGATGGAACATGAAGAAAACGAGGTAGGAAATGCTTATCCAAGAAACTTTGGTGAAGAAATTCTCCAAATATCGCCCAAAAGCTGTGGAGAAGAGAGAGTTTAAGAAATGGGATAAAAATCCTGTTTTTGTTCTATTTTCAGAACATAAAATCGAAGTGCATGATTTTACCCTATGCGTTCGGGACACTGGGGTCGCGTTCGCGATGCACAGAAGTAGGCAAGCATCGCGTTCGCAGAAGAGGAATGTGAACGCGAAGAGAAAATATTGGGTGCCAGAAAATTGGCATACGCGAACGCGTCTGTCAACACGCGAACGCGAAGAAGGGAAGCCTGAAGCTTCGCGAACGCGAGGTCTTCATCGCGAACGCGGATAAGGAAACAGGGGAAGGTACGCGAACGCGAGCCTAATGCCGCGAACGCGAAGAAGGAATTCACTTGGCAAAAATTGCAGATTTTCTACAATTTTTCTAAGTCCAAAACCACCCCGATACCTATCCAAAACTCACCCGAGCCCTCGGGGCTCCAAACCAAATATGCATACTAACTGAAAAACATCATACAAACTTGCTCGAGCAATCAAATCACCAAAATAACATCAAAATCAATGAATTGAGCCTTAAATCCAAGAAATCTTTCAAATTTCATAAACTTCCAAATTTTCCAATTTAAGGTCGAAACACGTCAAACGACGTTCGTTTTCAACCAAACTTTACAGGAAGAGCTTAAACAACATATATGACCTGTACCGGGCGTCGGAACTGAAATACGAGCCTGATACCATTACTTTTTGATCAAATTTCATTTTTATTTTCCTTAAACATTTTCAGAAAACAATTTCACGAAAAAATTCATTTCTTGGGCCTGGGACCTCGGAATTCGATTCCAGGCATACGCCCAAGTCCCATATTTTTCTACGGACCTTCTGAGACCGTCAAATCATGGGTCCGGGTTCGTTTACCAAAAATGATGACCAAAGCCAACTTTAATAATATTAATATCAAAATTTATCAAATTTTTCACAGAATTCACATTTAAACTTTCCGACTACGCGCTCGGACTACGCACACAAATCGAGGCAACTAAAAGTGAGGTTTTCAAGGCCTCAGAATCACAAAAAAGGGAGAAATTTGGTGATAACCCTTTGGGTCGTCACATTCTCCACCTCTAAAATAACCGTTCGTCCTCGAACGGACAAAAGAAAGAAGTACCTGAGTCAGGGAATAGATAAGGATAACGGCTCCTCATATCAGACTCGGACTCCCAGGTCGAAGCCTCAGGAGGCTGACCTCTCCACTGAACACGCACTGAAGGAAAACTCTTCAACCTTATGTGACGACCCGATTCGTCGTCACGTGAGTTACCGCCCCGTTTTCTCTGTTATATGCTTGTTCATGTTTCAATATATGTACTTGGTGAATTTGAGTCAATTCGGATTGAGTTTGGTAGAAAATGGGATGGCTAGTCTCTTTAATGAAGGAATAGATTGGAAAAGTCAACCAGACGTTGACTTGTGAGTTAGAGGGCTCGGAATCTAATTCTGATGGTTTGGTTAGCTTCGAGGTATTATTTGTGACTTAGGAGAGCGGTCAGAATCGAATTTGGAGGTCCGATGTAGAAATAGGCTTGAATTGGCGAAGTTGGAATTTTGGCGAATTCCGGTCGATAGGTGTGATTTTGATCCGAGGGTGGGAATGGAATTCCGAGAGTTGCAGTAGCTTCGTTAAGTGATTTTGGATATGTTTGCAAATTTTAGGTCATTCGGATGTCGTTTGGTTGAGTTTTTGATGGAATATAGGTTCGAAAGTTTTAGTTGAAACTTAGGCTTGAATCCGCCCTTATTTGACGATTTTTGTGTTTAATGATGTGTTTTTATGATTGGAACAAGTTCGTATTGTGTTTTCAAGTAGGTTGGTGGTTTTGGTTGAGGTCCCGGGGGCCTCGGGGGTGATCCTAGGGGTCAAACGGATTAATGTTGATGAAGAAAAGGAGCAGATTTGCTATCATGAAATTGTAGGTATTTAAGGCATCACCCACGCGAACGCGCAGAAGGAAAATGAAGGTCTGAGGATTTGGCCTACGCGTTCGTGAAGGGTGTGATGCGAACGCTTAGAGGAAGAAATCAGAGGCACGCGTTCGCGAGAGTGATCACGCGTTCGCGAAGAGGAAAAATGGGAGGCTGTGATACTGGCCTTCGCGGACGCGATGAGGGAGTCGCGAACGCGAAGTTGTGGGTCAAGGTTCTACGCAAACACGTAAGAGTGATCGCGAACGCGTAGAAGGAAATATGGTCCTGGGGACATTTGGCTTACGCGAACGCGAGGCATGCTACGTGAACGCGAACGGCCTGGGAGATTGGCCTTCACGAACGCGAGGCATGCTACGCGAACGCGATGAAGGATTTTCAGCTGGGCAGAAGGGTTTTAAGTGATAATTCAGTCACGAGCCCTCATTATTTTCCTCCATTTTTACACTACTTTGAGAGCTAAGTGATAGAATTTGAAGGGTATTTCATCGGGAAGTGATTGGAGGTAAGTCTCGTGGTCTTAATACGTTATTTAATCAAAGAATCTTCCATTAATTCTCTGGATTTGGGTATAAATTGAAGAAGTTTGGGCTTGGATTTTTGCTATGTAAAGATTGGGATTTGGTGGCCCATTTGAACTCCGATTTTGAAAAATTTTATATGTACGGACTCGTGGCGAGACGAGGATTCCGAAAATGTGAATTTTGTAATTTTTTGAGAAGCGGGCCCGGGGCTCGGGTTTTGGCAACTTCGCGTTTTTGGGTGTTTTCGAGTAATTTCGATTGGGTTATGTTCCATTAGCCTATTTTGATGTATTCTTATTGGTTTTGATCAGATTTGGCACTCGAGGAGGTCGATTTGCGAGGGAAGCACAAGGCGAGCTAGGATTATGGCCGGTTCGAGGTGAGTGGTAGTCATGAATGATATACTGAGGGTTTGAAACCCCGTAATTGCACTATACGGTGCTATGTTGAGATGAAACACGCGTCATGTGATGAGCGTGGTGATATTGTGACTGGGGATTC
>MU684117.1:0-54399 GCA_026770625.1 Nicotiana glauca
TTAATAGGAATGATTGTGTAACGGCTTATTTAATGTCATTTATTACCCATAATTGTCTCATTAAAGCTTAGGTTTTATTCCTTTATCTAGAATCAACTATAAAAGGAAGAAATCTCATCATTTGTAAGGACACGAAAAAATTATTGACATCATATTGAAATACAAACTTGTTTACTGCTTTATTCTTATTCTCAGAAAGCCTATTATTCTTTTTTGGTCTCTTGATGATCAGTAACCCGATTTTTTCATCTTAAATTCTAACTTTGATCAAAATATTATTTTTTGGTTAAACAATTATGTCGTAGAATACGTTAACCTGATGATATAGCAAAATTATACATTGGATTTAACACACTGATAAGGTAAATTCTTCCATTGGCCAAAGATAGGTGCATGAACAACAATTAGAAACGTCACACATTTCGGCCTACCAACTGTTTAGGTGACCCCAACTAGATCCTGTTCAGGCATTTACTCAAATTTGCTGGCAAAATTCAGAGGTGGACTCAAGAATCATGAGTGCCGGCACTATAATATTCAATATAAATTTATCGCGGCTCATAAAGATATTGGAAAAATTTGATGATTATGGAGAATAAAAGAATTAGCTTGAGGCGTATCAAGGACACTGTCCTTAAGGATATTCTGCACACACCTGATGAATAAAATTAGACGTATTCCCAGAATTTAACAAGTTCTTTTAGGATAAACTAGGAGCAGAAATAATAAAGATTAGATAAGAGAAAACCTAGCACAAAAGAATAAAAGAAAATGTTCACTCTTATTTCTCTATTATTTTCCTTCCTTTCCTTCAACGTGGAAATAGAGTATATGTAGGATAAGTTGATAGAAGTTATAAATGTCAACTTTTGTAGCTTACAAAAGTTATTTTGAATCCATTAAAAAGTCTGATTCAATTGTCAAAAGAAACTATGAATAATTAGTTATTAAGGCTATTCAAGAGTAACAAATTTCAGTTACAAAGTCATTATTATGTTTGAAAATATATTTAAATTGTATTCAAATTAATTAGTTAATGAAAATCCATTAACATAATATTAAAAGAATGAATTTAGGCATCAATTTGAATATTCTTTTGAGTTATAAAAAAAAAAATTCTAACAATCTCCGACATAATTCAAAAAGAATATTAAATAATAGAGTAAAATAAAAAGTTTCACTGAATTTTCACAAATGAGTATAATGCGTCGAATCTGGTGTCTCTTGGACTATGAACCAGACCTATAAACTTAAAGAACAATTGGTGAAGTTTAAAGCTTCTGTGAACCAAGAATTCTTTTGTAAGTTTAGTGTCTTATCTATCACCTTACACTCGCACACACTTTTTGTTTGTTGCGGTTTTGTACTAATAGGCCATGCACGCGCTTGATTTTCATGAGTGCTCTAGAAATTTTTTGCATAAATTTCATAGGAGCGGCCCTACTCCACACTCATATATATTAATCCATCAAGTGTATTCTGCATGCAATACACCACCTACAAAAAAGGCTATGGATGATTGCATTAAGAGCTTAATAACTCAACCTCACATTCCTTGCGGTCTTGCACTATGTACACACACACCCCATAGGAAGGGACATAACTTAATAGTGCATATTTGATCAACTAATGACTTGTTATTACCCATATGATCCTACTCCATGGGATCTCCAATCACATAAGTTGAGTTACCATCATTGTTGATATAACTCAAATTAGCAATAGTCCCATTCCCCTCCATGTTTCACTTATAAATCAAAGGATCGGCCAAATCCTTTTTTGACTACACATAATATGTATATAAATTTCTCTCTAAGTAATTGCTTTAACACATTATGTGAAGTTAAGTACCCAAACTAATACCGAGAAGGAACCGGTGTATGATAATAAGTCTCAAGAGAATGTGTATATCCATTCCAGTGAAAGATTTATTTTCTTGCAATGGTTATTGCGCCTTGGCAATCACAATTCATCGACACACATGTTGTCGACTTAATTCCTAGTGGAATATTCACCAAGAGGTTGCTTAATCAACCTCATCGTCAGACAATTCCAATATCATACCACCCAATCAAAAGGTAATCACACAATCACTAGTGAGTTATATAGGTAAGTACTAACCAACATAAAACTAAATCGCATATAATTAAAAGAGGACAAAAAGAATGAATACCATTTTATCAAAAATTATAGATAACCGGGAGAAAACATACCAAGTTATCAACATTGAACATTTGATGATTTATTTCATATCATTGATACGACGAATATGCTAAGCTGAACAGTTGCAATCTTTACATTCTCTGAAGAAAAGATGGATGGACATCGATATACCGCTGAGTGGAACTAGAACAATGACATAGTTTGTGCATCCAGCATAGGAGTATCAACAAAATATTATAATTAGCATTCTCCATAATAACAACATGTAAATATCCTTATGATTGTTAGAAAAAATTGATGATTACGGAGAATAAAAGAATTAGCTTGAGGCGTGTCAAGGACACTGTTCTTAAGGATATATTGCGCACACCGTGATGAATAAAATTAGACATATCCCCAAAATTCAATAAGCTCTTCTAATATAAGCTAGGAGCAGAAACAATAAAGATTGAATAAAAGAAAGAAGAAGAAAATGTTCACTCTTGTTTCTCTGTTATTTTTTTTCCTTTCCTTCAACGTGGAAATATAGTATATATAGGATAGGTTGATAGAAGTTACAAATGTCAACTTTTGTAGCTTATAAAAGCTATTTTGAATCCATTAAAGAGTCTGAACCAATTGTCAAAAGCCAACATTAGAAACTATAAATAATTAGCCTATTCAAGAGTAACAAATTTCAGTTACAAAATTATTATTATTTTTGAAAATATATTTAAATTGTATTCAAATTATTTAGTTAATGAAGATCCATTAACATAATATTAAAAGAATGAACCTAGATATACTATATTAAAAGAATGAATCTAGATATAATATTCAAGACATCATTTTGAATATTCTTTTTGAGTTATAAAAATTATTTTTCTAACAAAAGATGGTACGAAAGCCTCCGTTAATATCTGACTACTTCTTAAAGATATTTGTAAGTACATAGGAAGTTTTTGCCGAAATTTTTGTATGCTGATGACCCCTCTTCCAACAATGAGCGTCCGCTTTTCGCAAAATCAGAGCTACTGATAAAAAAATATATTCTCTGTTACATTTTATTGGCAGAATTCAGAGAGATCAAATTACTTAATTGGGAGTGTTAATTAGCAGTAAACATTACATATTATGAAGCAACATAAAGTACTATAAGTCACGATTATTAAAAATTTTAAAATATTTTTAGAAAATAAATTTATTTGAACTCTCCAATAAAAATATCACAAGATGAATGGAAAAGTAAAACATAAAAACATGGGAGTGTCAAGGAACTTGTTTGTCATGCTGCAAAGGCAAGAGACAAGCGTGCAGAATGAGAGCTAGCAATGGGTGGCTTATTATTAGCTCTGGCCACTACCCTACTACTCACATGCCCTGCCGCAGATATTAATGGCAATGGTGGCCCCTCGGGCAACGAAAATTTCACCGGTTTTGGTCCGACATTTACCGCCTTCTCATGCCGACAACTCAACAATCCACTCCCCTTCCACTTCCCTCCGTCGCCGCCGCTGCCACCACCACTGCCGCCACTGAAAAGTCTCATATTTGCCACGTTGTCAATTTCAGAGATAGAGGAATAATTAGTAATACTAGCACGGTCGAAACCTTCAGCTGTTGTGACACTCCAATCGATACTGACTTCGCTAGGTGCGTAACACTCCGTAGCTGCAACGCTCGGGGTAGCTGGCTCGTCTAGTGAATTTCGTTGGCGGTACATAGGACAAGAAGTTGCGATCGAAGTAGAAAAGCTCTCAATTTCAAACAAATCCGAGCTTGCGTCACTTGCAACGTCATCGTCTGTTGCTGTTACACGCGAAATCGGGCTCCCTGGGAACGGGAAATTACGTTCTGTTGATTTTCTTGAAGATGGTTGAAAAACTTCTAATGAATCTCGGGCCGGATCTTCCAGTATTGGAGAAATGGACCTTGTTGGCGGAGGTTTGATTCCGTGTTTAGCTTGCGTTGATTGGTTTAAGATTGGAAATGAAAATCCCCCTGCAGTTTCAGTATACGGCCTAACTGATGATGCCAACACGCGCTGTTGACATGCAATTGTGCTAGGCGTTACATGAGTCTCTGACTCCGATGACGATCTTCTCTGTATTGTTCCAATTTTATTTATTGCCTCTAAAGGAGCGACATGAGCCTGTGATGGTTGCGGCCTCTGAGGATGTCCGTTTGAGTTTAGAATTGCTGCTCTCTGTTGTATTTCACTCGAATTTTTTTGAGACATGTCGGTAGCTTTTTCAAGCACCCTATGATTGTGTTTGGTAGCAAAACTTTCCATCCCAGTTTCTGTTTTAGGCTCCGAGCTAGTTTCCTCAACTTGAACCGATTTCTTCCCTGAGCAAGGACATTTTCGGTAGAAAAACCATTTACGAGTACTAAAAGAACCTCTTTTTTTCTCATTACGAGTACTTCTCAATGAAACTGCAATAGCTCCTGGAGGATTTGATAGTAAGCCAGTTTGGCTATTCCAACTAGCTTCAGATGAAGCAGTTGGAGTAGCACGAAAAGAACTGGCACGAAAGTTTCTTCCGTAGCCATTATCTACGGAAGAAACTGACGAAACCCGAGGAACTGAAGCTAATTCGGATTGATCTGCCAAGTTGTTTTGGGTTTCTGGAGAGGAATCATTGCTTTCACTGAAATATTTTTTTGCTTCAAATACGTTAATTTCGGAATCTTCGGGGATATGTTCTTCTGGTTTGAGATAAGAGGAAAAAGATGCATCATTTAGGATATGGTTTTGGACAAAGGATCTGTACTTCAGAGGATGTTCTGCTACACCAAGAATAGCAGGGTTCTGAGAGGATTTGTAATTTAAGGCTCTAACTGTTGTTGGGGAATCCATTTTTTCTTTTGTACAACAACTACACAAAAGAGCTAGCTAGTACTATTATTTATACCAATTCTTAGACAATATATTTGCTTTTGAGAATTCTCTTGACTACCTGGCATTTTATTTGGAGTTTTTACAACAAAAAAAAGACGTTCCTTTTTTATTGTTTTTTTGTTGTTGTTATACTACATCCGGTCCAAAATAAGTGATTTTTTTGGATGTTTTCACACAGATTAAGAAATTTACCTTTTACCATTAATTAACAATGGAATTGACCATATTAACCTTTCTCACATAAACACTCCTAACATATATTCCAACACTATTTACTCCAAGGATAATGTAGGAAAAAATAATTAATTCATTCTTGAAATTCGAAAAAATCACTTATTTTGGACCACAAGAAAAAGGGGAGAAATTCAAAAATAGCCATATTTACCACTGGTCGTTGAAAAATAGCCAAGTTTCAAAAGTCATCGAAATTTAGCCACTTTAAATCTGAACGAAAACACTGTTCAAAATCCGAAAAAATACGCCCGCAAATTTTACGGGAGTTCCAGCATAAGTATGCTTGAACTCCCGTAAATTTTACGAGAGTTCCAGGATAACTATGCTGGAACTCCCGCAAATTTTATGGGAGTTCAAGCATAATTATGTTGGAACTCCCGTAAATTTTATGGGAGTTCCAGCAAGTATAATTGNCTGTATATTATACTGGACCGGTCCATGTTCAGCAAAATAGTGGCTATTTTTCATTGACTTGGTAAACGCTGGCTATTTTTCATTGACTTGGTAAACGCTGGCTATTTTTCATTGACCAGTGTGAAAACTGGCTATACCATGATATTTTAACCAAGAAAAAGGCCAAAAAATCACTTATTTTGGACTGAAGAGAGTAAATTATTTCTCTGTTTTCAGATGTCAGTTATTGGAAATGTGGATTGGTCATGTAGATTTAACTCTATCTATACCCGGAGCCACTCCCCTAGGAGTCCTGCCATCATGCCGTAGAATCTTTTATTCTAGTATAACTGCGGCAGGAAAGGTCACACTTCAAGAGGTGCGATGTAGACAGTCTACCCTAATACAAACATTAGTTGTTGTTTCCAAGGCTCGAACCCGTAATTTATAGGTCACATGAAAACGACTTTACCGTTACTCGAAAATATAATAGCGGTAGAAAATAACAAAATATTACGGCCTCTTAACATTAATTGGGGATATTTAACTCGCCTCCCTTGAATGATTGGTGCGTCAGTTAGGCAACCTTAGGGGAAAGAGTAGTTTTTTTAGGATTGGTGGTTGTGTATCACCATCTCACATCAATTAAAGTTACCATAAGAAAACCAAATTGCAATCTACCAATTTAGACAATATATTTGCTTTTGAATTATTTTACATGGTTTAGGAAGTAGGTAAAATGTCCTATGCACATTAACTGGTAGTTATCATTTTCAAGTCCCATGTTAACACAAGATTTCTAAAAAGGAAATTTGGTCCTGGCGATGTAGACCTGAAAAATACTGAAAAGGACCTTAACGTGATCGCCCAGTACTGGTTATTGGATTTATCAAATTAATATTGTTGACATGGATGTAGTACTATACAACTAATGTGCACTTGTAATTTATTTAACTAAAAAAAAAAAAATTTATAAATATATATATATATATATATAACTACACTTGTACATATGTGTCAATAAAAACGCATATTTATATTTATATCTATATCTATCTATATTATATTAAAAATATGAAAACTCATTAGCAAATTGTCGTTCGCCTTTTGATCTTTAGTAAACGAATTTTAGTTGAATAAAATTGTAAATACAAATAAAAAAAATTATAAAAAAAATAAAAGTGTAGTGTGACAAAAAAGGAAAAGAAGAAAAGAACAAGTGGGAAACTCCTCCTTCAACTAATATCCAAAATAAAAGTGATTATCATAGTAAAAAGAATTAATAGGAGAATTAGCAGGACACTTATTATTTAATACCCCTATTGAAGAGAAGTGAAAATTTCTGTAGGTTCAAAACGAAAAAGAATAAGAGAATTGCTAAATACAAATAAAGTTTTTTTTTTCTTGAGAAAAAATAAAATTGCCGTATGACAGAAAAGGAAAAAAGATAAAGAGAATTCCGACCCGTATGGACATAGATTGTCATGATTTAGCCTAATAAAAAATTCTTAAGCTGTATTTGAGATTTGAAGTTTTGGTATTCAAAATCTTCCAAAAACTAGATTAATTCTATCAACAAACAAATATTTAATTTTCTTTTTTGAAAAAAAACTTTCACAACTTATGGCCAAACGCCTACTTATACCCTGTTTGGCTAAGCTTCTGGAAGGAAAAAAAAGTGTTTTTGAGGAAACGCAGAAAAAAGTAGTTTCTCTCTAAAAGCACTTTTTTGATAAGCACTTTTGAGAAAAATATACTTAGAAACAGTTTTTAACAGCTTGGCCAAACACTAATTGCTGCTCAAAAGTGTTTTTCAAACTAATTAGCCAAACACAAACTGCTTCTCATCAAAAGTACTTTTGAGAAAAACACTTTTGAAAAAAATGCTTCTCAAAATAAACTGATTTTTGCAGCTTGGCCAAACGGGCTATTAACGTGAAACTCCTCCTTCAATTGATATCCCTAACAAAGCAGGTTAAGAAAAGGTAAAAAGAAATATTACGGGAATAAGTAGGAAGTGTATTACTTAATATCTCTATTAAAGAGAAGTCAAATTATCTGTACGTTCAAAAAGAAAAAAATAATAATACAATAACTAAATACAAATAAAGTTTTTTTTTTGGAAAAATACCTTAAATCACTCCTAAACTTGGCTCAGATTATTAGTATCCTCCTCGAACTATGTCAGGTCTTAATTACCCCCCTCAACTTGGCCTTTTGAGAGACATTACCCCCTAGGCGCAGCTGCGGCAAAAAGTGTGTGTACACGCACCTGCCACGTGGATTTTTCCGATATATGTGCCATTTGTTTGAAAAATAAAAAATATTTTTAACGTTTTAAGAATTTTACTTTTTTAGATAATTTTTCTCGAATACAATTTATAATAATAACTCGGATAGAACTGCATTATTTTGGCTAAATATTTTTATTTGGCCAAAAATAATAAAGTTTTAATTAATATTTTTTTGAATTGGATCTGAAAGTAAAAATTTATATAATTGAAATAAATAGTCAAGGCATCTAAAAAGTTATAAAAAATACATAGTTTGAAATTAATTATTTTGGGTATAAATTTTTATATAGCTCTTTTTAGTTTATTTTTTTAAAACTTTTAGATGCCTTGACTATTTATTTCAATTGTGTAAAAAAGATTAACTAAAACTTTATTATTTTTGCCAAATAAAAATATTTAGCCTAAAAATGTAGTTTTGCCCAAGATTTATTATAAATTATATTTAAAAATTATTATTTAAAAAGTAATATTCTTAAAACGGTAAAAATATATTTTATTTTTCAAAAAAAAGTCACATATATAGAAAAATCCACGTGACATGCACTTTTTGCCTCATCAATGTCTAAGGGGGTAATGTCTCTCAAAAGGCCAAGTTGAGGGGGTAATTAAGACCGGACATAGTTCGGGGATGATACTAATAATCTGAGCCAAATTTAAGGCTGGTTTAAGGTAATTTGCATTTTTTTTTCTTGAGAAACAATAAAATTGCCATATGACAGAAAAGGAAAAAGATGAAGAGAATCAGGGTGTGTTTGGTATGAAGGGAAAATGTTTTCCAAATTTTCCATGTTTAGTTAGCTTAAATTTTTTGGAAAACGTTTTCCTTGGAGGAAAATATTTTCCTTATCAAGAGAAGGGAAAATATTTTCTAAAACTCCTTCTCAACCTTCCCGACCCTCACCAACCCACCCAACCTCAACCCTTGCCTACCTACCCCACCCCCTCTCTGTCATCACCCAACCTGCAATCCCCCCTTCCCGAAAAAAAATATTTTTATATAATTTTAGTTTTTTCATCTTTGGGTTTACAGCTTCGAAATTTTACAAATTTCAAAGTTATGAGTTCGAAGGTTTATGTGTTTAGAAATTTAAGGGTGTAGAAATTATAAAGTTTACGGATTCGAAAGTTTGCAGTTTTGAAAGTTTAGGGGTTCGGAAGTTTATGAAATTTGTGGATTCGAAAGTGTCACGACCTGGATTTCCCACCCTCGGGAGTCGTGATGGTGCCTACTAATGTGATCTAGGCAAGCCAAACCCTTAATCTAATCACTTCATTAATCATTTATTTCTTTTTAACAATTATAAGGCGATAATGTGATAATATCGAAAAATAAAATTCAAGCGGAAGACAATGATAAAATATATGAAGACTGTATCTATTACAAATAATTAATCATTAACCACCCAAAATCTGGTGTCACAGACGGTCTAGGATTAACTACATACAAAGTCTGAAGAAAAGCAACAATTCACTGTTCCAGAATACAAGAAAAATAAAATAGGAAATATGGATAGAGGGAGACGCCAAGGCCTGCGGACGCCTGCAGATCTACCTTGGATCTCTGGGTGGACTGAAAGAAGCCTCCAAGCTACGGTCCAAAAGCTGCTCCGGGATCTGCACATAGTGCAGAGTGTAGTATCAGCACAACCGACCCCCTGTGCTAGTAAGTGTCTAGCCTAACCTCAGGAAAGTAGTGACGAGGCTAGGACCAGACTATCAAATAAACATGTGCAGTTCAAATATATATATAGCAAAAAAGAAATACAGAGATAACCAATGAATATGGGAGGGGGAGCATGATGTGAGGGAGATAACAATTCCAAGTAAAAAGACATCAAGTAACAAAGGAAACAACATAACTTAGATATCAATAAAGAATCATAAATCAATAAGTGCACGACATCACCCTTCGTGCATTTACTCTCGTCCTCACCAAAGATATTATATAATAAAATGTGCACGGCATCACCCTTTATGCTTTTACTCTCTTTACTCACCATATAATCAATAGAATCGGCATGGAATGGTATATCGTGTGGCATGGCATCACCCTTCGTGCTTTACACTCTTTCTTCACAATCATACACGGCATCACCCTTCGTCCTTTACACTTTTTTCTCACAAAACAAACAATACACGGCATCACCCTTCGTGCTTTAACACCCTTTCTCACCCAAACAACAATCACAAACAATGGGGCAATAGAATAAACAAGATTATAATAGAACTCCGGCAAGGGAACAACAACTAAACACTTAAATCCCGGCAAGGGAACAACAACAATAATATCAACGTCCCGGCAAGGGCACAATTAAATGACTTCATTCTCTTTTTCACTTTTACTTCACCACTCACTTAACAGTTGAGCCAATGCTCCAAAGGGTTCAATCAACTTATATACTTTCACAAGTCGTAATATAGCTTAAGCCAAAGCTTCTCGATGTTCAAAGGTCACAATTACTCCCACAAACTTGTCACAACAAATAAAAATCACCTCTAAAGCATAGATAATACAACGAAGTCATGAAAATCACAATATAAGACCAACGGGTATGCTTGACTACGACGTATAGATATTCGTCACCATGCCTATACGTCTTACTCAATAATTATCACATAGCAACTATGACCTAACTCCTAATCCCTCAAGCTAAGGTTAGACCAAACACTTACCTCGATGCCACGAACACAATTCAAGTTTCAATTATAGCTTTACCCCTTGATTCCACCACCAATTCGCTCGTATCTAGTCACAAGTTACTTAATTACATCAATAAATGCTAAATGAATCAATTTGAATGCATGAACATGAATTTCCCAAAGTTTTGCCTAAAAAGTCAAAAATCGCCCCCGGGCCCACACGATCAAAACCTGAGATTCGAACCAAAATTCGATTACCCATTCCCCCAGAAAATCCAAATATAAATATATTTTGAAATCGGAACTCAAATCGAGGCCCAAATCCCAAATTTTTGAAAAACCTAGGTTCTACCCAAAACACTCAATTTCCTCCATGAAAATCTTTGATTTTTAGTTGAAATCATGTTAAAAGATGTTAGGAGTGAAGAAAATGAGTTAGAGTTTTGGAGAAGAAAGGTTGCTTAACAAATCGCCTCTTATGTTTTTGGGTTCTTGAAAAACGAAAAATAACTGAAAATCCCGTCCAAATATACTACTCCTAGATGCCATGTGCAGCCACACAGCCCTCCTTATGTCGTGCAATGACAGGTCTTAGCATTTTGACCATAACTTTCTTTACAGATGTCCACATGCCTATTATAATATGTTTATGAAAACTGGATTCAAAGATCTACAACTTTTGTTTTTGAATCATCCCCAAATTCCTTGTAGATCAAAAGATATGAGCTTCCTAAGTCGGACCAGTGAATCTGAGCGGATCGCACAAAATCAACTGCGGTCGCACAGTCACCAATGCGGGCAGCACAAAAACTACTGTGGTCAGCACTGCGGGTTCAGAGTTTTGCACTTCTCTGAACCTGCAACAACCACGTTTTTAAGCCTAAGACATCCCGAGACCTACCTGAAACTCACGCGAGCCCTCGGAACTCCAAACCAAGTATACACACAACCTCAAAAACATCCTACGGACTCATTCAAGTAATTAAATCACCAAAATAACATCATGAACATCGAATTAAACCTCAAGATCAATGAAATTTCTCAAAACTCTTTTAAGCATCAAATTTCTCAATTAAGGTCCGAATCACGTCAAACGGACTCTGTTTCTTACCAAACCTCACAGAGTTATCTTAAATTACATATAAGACCTGTACTGGGTGCCGGAACCAAGATACAGGTCCGATACCAACATGTTCTAATCAAAAATCATTCTTAAATCCTTTAAACAATTTCAGAAAATAATTTTCTTTAAAAATTCATTTCTCGGGCTTGGGACCTTGAAATTCGATTCCGGGCATATGTCCAAGTCCCATATTTTCCTACGGATCCTCTGGGACCGTCAAATCATGGGGTCGGGGTCGTTTGCCCAAAACATTGACCGAAGTCAAATTAGTTCATTTTATAATCAAAATGTATCATTTTTCATAAAATTTCATTGCAAATCATCACATTCTCCACCTCTAAAATAATCGTTCGTCCTCGAACAGACAGAAGAAGGAAGTACCTAAGTTGGGGAAAAGATGGGGATAATGGCTATACATATCGGACTCGGACTCCCAGGTCGATGCCTCAGGAGGCTGAACTCTCCATTGAACAAAAACAGAAGGAAAATTCTTCGACCTCAATTGACAAACCTGCCGGTCTACAATAGCCACCGGCTCCTCCTCATAAGAGAAATCCTTGCCCAACTGGACAGTGCTGAAATCTAATTATGCCCTTCACAGGCGACACTCGAAGCAATACCCGCTCACCGGCCATGAAAGACAAATCTCGAACCTTGCGGTCGGCATAACTCTTTTGCCTGGACTGAGCTGTATGAAGCCTATCCTGAATGATCCTGACCTTGTCCAGGGCATCCTGAACCAGATTCGTACCCAACAACCGAGCCTCTCCCGGCTCAAACCATCCAAGCGGAGACCGACACCGCCTACCATATAAAGCCTCTTAAGGAGCCATCTGGATACTCGACTGGTAGCTGTTGTTGTAGGCAAACTCTGCTAAAGGAAAAAACTAATCCCACAAGCCTCCAAAGTCAATGACACAAGCTCAGAGCATATCCTCCAAAATCTAAATAGTCTGCTTGGACTGCCCGTCCGTCTGAGAATGAAATGTTGTGCTCAACTCAACCCATGTGCCCAACTCTCGCTGAACTGCTCTCTAGAAAGTTGAGGTAAACTGCGTACCTCGGTTCGAAATGATAGACACAGGCAAACCATGAAGGCGATCAATCTCCCGGATATAGATCTCGGCTAACCTCTCAGAAGAATAAGAGACTGCCATAGGAATGAAATGTGCTAACTTGGTCAGCCTATCAACAATGACCCATACTGCGTTGTACTTCTTCCGATTCTGTGGGAGTCCAACAACGAAATCCATAGTGACCCGCTCCCACTTCCACTCGAGAAGCTCAATCCTCTAAAATAAACCACCAGGCCTCTGATACTCGTACTTAACCTGCTAACAATTCAAACACCGAGCCAAATACGCAACGATATCCTTCTTCATTCTCCGCCACCAATAATGCTGCCGCAAATCCTGATACATCTTTGGGGCACCCGGATGAATAAAGTATCGGGAGCTATGGGCCTCCTCTAAAATCAACTCCCGAAGTCCATCCACATTAGGCACACAAACTCGACCCTGCAATCTCAAAACTCCGTCATCACCTAAGGTAACCTGCTTGGCACTTCCGCACTGCACCGTGTCTCTAAGGACACACAAATAGGGATCATCATACTGCCGATCACGGATACACTCCAATAAAGAATAATGAGCGATCGTGCAAGCTAATACACGACCGAGCTCAGAAACATCCAGTCTCACGAATTGATTGGCTAAAGCCTGAACATCCAAAGCAAGCGGTCTCTCGCCGACCGGAATATAAGCAAGACTGCCCGTACTGGCTGACTTCCTATTTAAAGCATTGGCCACCACATTAGCCTTTCCCGGATGATATAATATGGTGATATCATAGTCTTTCAACAACTCCAACCACCTCTGTCACACCTCCTTTTTTTTACTACACCCCGTGAAGGGTGTAATAAAGGGTGTTTTTCATTTATTAAGAGATTTAGAGTTGCCACTTGGGAGATTTATGGTGTCCCAAGTCACTGGTTTGAATCTCGAATCGAGGAAAGGGTTTAACTCTGTATTACAGTCGCGAACCAGAAACCTGAGTAAGGAATTCTATTAACCCTGGAGAAGGGGTTAGACACTCTCGAGTTCCATGGTTCTAGCACGGTCGCTCAACTGCTACATTTAGCTAAAATCTGATTTTTATACATGTTAAAACTTGTAGTGCAATTTTAGAATTTTTACCGCTTTTAATCACAAGTTTTAAGGAAGTGAACGTCATTTAAAAACATATTTTTGGACCACGTCACATGAAATGCACCCGGATCCTCGTCACATTCTTATTCAACGTTTTGGGAATTGGATTTGGGTTGCATGAAATGCACACCCATATTTAAGAAGGTAAAATTATTTAAAACGCACCTAAAGTGGCTAGCGTGTTATTATCTTTGCGGGAGGCTGTGAAATTCACTAAATGGCATGCCCCGAATTCTAAGTATTTTAATATAAGAATTTAATGAGGGCCCCGCAATTTATATGTTTTGTTTGGCGAGGCTCATCTCATTTTTATTTAAAGGCTATCCTTGAGAAAACTACCATTTTCTATTTAAATTTGTCTCTAAAGAATCCTAGTTACTTAATATTATAAAACTCGGGTTTCAAGTTCAAGTCCGGGTTCAAACAAAAGGGCAAGCCTTTTAGTTTGGACCCGCTACCTAACCCGAAGGCCCAAATATGGCCTTATTGTCTTTTGGCTATGGCTTACTGTGTTGTGGGCTTCCTCCAGGCCTAGCAACACATATCTCTTGTTAAGTCTGGGAAGGAATTATTTGGACTTCAGGAATTATAACAGACCAGTTTAACCAATCAGTGCAGGAGACAATCAATTTGTGAATTAACTCTATACTTGCATCAACTCATAATTCTGACTTTGCATTTGAAATTGATATCACTTTAGGCTATTGTAGTAGTGAATTTAACACATAAGTACACTTAGCATCCCCAGCACAACTTAGATAATCTAACATATAATTTCAAACATGCTGCATACTAGTTTAATCTTCAAATTCCCTACTGTTTGCTCATTCCTATTAAAGTGCTGATTCATGAACTTTAACTGAGCATTAATGTGACCACATAACGAAAATTGAAACTCGATAGTCAATGATGCTAAATGAAAATTGATTGCCTATAGTCAACTTTAATGAATCACACATACTGAACAACGATTTCTGACATTTAAATCATGAATGAGATCATAACTAGTTTCTGATTTCAAACCAAACCTCTACTTTTAAATCTCTGATTTCGAATTCATACATGGCAAATCGAACTCGGAATTTTAAACTAATTCAAACTAACATTACTAAATATAAAACTCCTACAATCAGAAGAATTAATCAAATTATTTTAACAGTCCACATTCCAAACAGTCCTAATTACTTACAACATTTAGTTATTCAATTCTAATTAACCTAATCTATAAGCGTACAAAAGGCAGAAGTAACGAAAAATAAAAACCAGCAAGGAATCAACTCAAAGCTTAGATTCGTCTCTCAAATCAGGCATACATCGAGTGATTCAGGATTGGTACATGGAATTGCAACCAAACGAGAAGAGAAGAGAGAGTTAGCAACGAGCAAATAGCAATGCAAAACCTCAATAGGAAACAGCCAAATCACAGCCAAAACCTTGGAAACTGACTCGAGCAGAGGATAACTGTGACGACCCAAAGGGTCATCACTGGATTTCTCCATTTTTTGTACTTTAGAGGTTTTTAAAACCTCACTTTTAATTGTCTCGATTTGCGTGCACAGTCCGAGCGTGCAACCGGAAAGCTTTTATGCTGAAATATGTGAAATCTGTGAAAAATTTGAAGAATTTTGATATTAATATGGTTAAAGTTGACTTTGGTCAACATTTTTGGTAAATGGACCTGGATCTATGATTTAATGATCGCGGAGGGTCCGTAGAAAAATATGGGACTCAGGCATGTGCCCGGAGTCGAAATCCGAGGTCTAGAACCTGAGTAAAAGAATTTTTTCTGTTAAATTGTTTTTCTGAGATTATTAAGGAAAATGGAAATGAAAATTGATTAAAAGACTATGGTATCAGGCTCGTATTTTGGTTCTGATGCCTAGTACAAGTCTTATATATTGTTTAAGCACTTTCTATGAAGTTTGGTCGAAATCGGACGTTGTTTGACGTGTTTCAGACCTAATTATCTAAAGTTAGAAGTTTAAGAACTTTAAAATGAAAATGATGATTTTGAGTCTTGATTCTTTGATTTCGATGTTATTCTGGCGATTTGATTGCTCGACTAAGTTCGTAGAGTGTTATTGAGTTAGTGTGTGCATTTGGTTGGGAGCCCCGAGGGATCGGGAGTGATTTCAGGGGTCATACTAGACACCGGTGTGGGGTCATACTATGTGGGATTATACTGGGTTGTTGTTGTTGTTTTTGTTGTTGGGACTCTTCCAAGCTAATTAATGATTTTCTACATAATGTGAAAAGTTTGATGGTTAATAATGAATTGTGAGTTTGTTTGGGGCATTGACTCAAAAGATAAAATACTATCGAGTAAGAAATGAAAGAATTGGAAAGAGATGTGATTATCTCCCTTGCCAGGATGTGTAAGTGATTGTTATTGCTCCTTTGCCGGGATTTGGATGTTTAATTGTATTTTTCCCTTGCCGGGACATTTCTTGCTATTATTTATTTCCCTCGCCCGTTTGGTTGTGATTGATGTTTGGATGAGGAAGAGTGATTATGCACAAAGGGTCATTCCGTGCTATTGTTGATTATATTATGCACGAAGGGTCATTCCATGCTATTGTTAATTATATTATGCACGAAGGGACATTCCGTGCTATTGATGATTATATTATGCACGAAGGGTCATTCCGTGCCATTGTTTGATTATATTCGCACGAAGGGACATTCCGTGCTATTGTTGATTATATTATGCACGAAGGGTCATTCCGTGCCATTGTTGTGAGAGTTATGTGAGGAAAAGCACGAAGGGTGATGTCGTGCATTTTTATATGATTGCTTTGGGTGAGGACGAGAGTAAAAGCACGAAGGTTGATGCCGTGCAATTGTTGGATTTCTTGTTTCTGTTAATTATTGTTATGCCTTGTTTCTTATTTAAGTTGATGACCTTTATATCCGGATTGTGCTCCCCCATAGCATGTTTCCACTCCCTTTTAACTATTTAGTTTAGGTAGTCTTTCCTTTTATTGCACATATATATATAGAACTGAACAGGTTGATTTGGTAGTCCTGTCTAGCCTCGTCACTACTTCGCCGGGGTTAGGCCAGGCACTTACCAGTACATGGGGTCGGTTGTGCTGATGCTTCACTCTGTGCATCTTTTTGCACAGATCCAGGAGCAGCTTTTGGACAACAGCAGTAGGATTTCCAGGGAGCTGCCTTCAGTCTAGGGACTCACGAGGTAGCCTAGCTGGCGTTCGCAGGTCGAAGTCCCTTCTATTTTTTAGCTTGTTTTCTTTGTTACGAGACAAACAGTGTGTAATATTATTTCAGACTTGTTTTTAGTATTCAATAGCAGTCCGTGAGCTAGTGACACCAGACTCTGGGTAGAGATGTGTTTCAACTTTCGCATTTGATTTCAGTTTTATAAGCTTAAAAACTTCCGTTTTTATTTAATTGTTTTTGTATGTTTATATTGTTGAGAAATTTTCAGAGAATGGTTTCTGTTTGGATGGCCTAGCTCCATTAGTAGGTGCCATCACGACTCTCGATGGTGGGGAAATCCGAATCGTGACAAGTTGGTATCAGAGCTCTAGGTTGCATAGGTCTCGCTGCTCATGGACAAACTTGGTAGAGTCTGAGGCATCGGTACGGAGACGTCTATATTTATCCCCAGAGGCTACGGAGTTAGGAAAGGTTGCACTTTTGTTCTTTCTTGTCGTACGATTCTATTTCTCAACTACTGATTGTATTTCTACTATGTTCTTTTGCAGATGGCGAGAACACGTGCTTCCTCTTCTATCACGCAGCAGCCCGAGCCCCTAGTAGCAGCTCCTGCGAGGGGCAGAGGTCGAGGCAGGGGCAGAGCTCAGCCCCGGGCAGAATTTCCAGAGGTGGAGCCTCATATTGACTATGATGAGGAGGTTCCAGCCCCAGCAGCTCCAGTGGACCCAGCTCAGGTCCTAGGAGGGGTTATGGTCACCCCAGATCTTTAGGATGCTCTAGTTAGATTGGCAGGCTTTATGGAGAGTGTCACTAGAGCGGGTTTGCTACCAGTAGCACCAGCCACTTCTGAGGCTGGAGGAGGGGTTCAGACTCCTGCTACACGTACTCTGGAGCAGGTAGCTCCCCAGGCTCATATCCCCGTGGTTCAGCCAGCTGTGGCAGCTCAGCCAGGTATTACAGCTCAGGCCGGCGATGGAGCGGCTATGTCTTCGGATGCTTTGTGGAGGCTTGATCGGTTCTCTAGGCTCTTCACCACCACATTCAGCGGTGCTTCATCAGAGGATCCACAAGATTTCTTTTTCAGCTGTCATGAGATCCTTAGGACCATGGGTATAGTGAAGACCAGTGTGGTTTATTTTGCTACCAACCGGCTTGCAGGGTCCGCCAAGACTTGGTGGAGGGATTTTTGCCTATCTAGACCAGCAGGGTCTCCAGTTTTGACATGGGAGCAATTCACGGTGTTGTTTTTGGAGAAGTTTCTCCTAGTCACTTAGCGAGAGGCACTTCGCAGGTAGTTTGAGCGCATCCAGCATGGCTCCATGACAGTTACACAGTAGGAGACTTGATTTGTTGACTTGGCGCGCCATGCGATTTTGATACTCCCCACAGAGCGAGAGAGGGTCCGAAGATTTATTGATGGATTGATTCAGCCGATCTGTCTCCAGATGTCTGTGGGAGTTGGTAGTGATATTTCCTTTCAGGAGGCGGCCAATGCGGCCCACAGAGTTGAGATGGCCCTCTCACGGGGAGGTGGTTACATGTCAGATAAGAGGCCTCGTCATTCTGGTAGGTTCAGTGGTACCTCGTATGGAGGTAGGGATTCCTATGGTAGAGGTCATTCACCGAAGCCCTTTCAGTCAGTGCTCCAGGTTTTTCATGGTACCCCAGGTAGTGGTGGCTCTCAGCAGTATTTTTCAGATCAGCAACCTATCAGTGCACCACCACTTCAGAGCTTCAGGTGAGGACATTCAGGTCGATAGGGCCAGCAGTCGTAGCAGCCGAGGTCTTGTTATAGTTGTGGTGACCCCAGTCACATTGCCAGGTTTTGCCCTCGAGCCTCGGCAACTCTCAGCAGTAGGGTCCTCGCCCCATGATTCAGGAAACAGGTGATCCACAGCCCACCCAGCTAGCTAGAGGCGGGGGTAGGGATCATAGAGGTGGAGGTAGAGACCATAGAGGTGGAGCTCGGACTGGCAGAGGTAGAGGTGAGCCAGTAGTTGATCATCTTAGAGACATGGTTCAGGGAGGTGGGGCCCAGCCCCGATGTTATGCTTTGCCAGCCAGGCCAGAGGCTGAGTCTTCTGATGCTATTATTACTGGTACTATTCTAGTCTGTGACAGGGATGCTTCAGTGTTATTTGAACCTGGGTCTACGTATTCATATGTGTCGTCTTATTTTGTACCCTACTTTGCTACGCCTAGTAATACTTTGGATATCCCTGTTTATGTATCAACACCGGTGGGTGATTCTATAGTGGTCGATCGAGTTCATCATTCCTGTGTGGTAGTGTTTGTGGGTCTTGAGAACCATGTTGATTTATTACTTTTAGACATGGTGGATTTCGATGTTATATTGGGGATGGATTGGTTGTCCCTGTATCATGCTATCTTGAATTATCATGCCAAGACCGTGACTTTGGCTTTGCAGATTTGCCCCGATTGGAGTGGAGAGGGACCCCAAGTCACCTGCAGTGTTGTTTTATATGTTAAGGCTCGACGCATGGTCGAGAAGGGTTGTTTAGCTTATTTGGCATATGTTCATGATTCCAGCACAGAGGTTCCTTCTATTGACTCTGTTCCTATTGTCCGGGAGTTCCCAGAGGTTTTCCCTTCAGACCTGCCAGGTATGTCGCCCGATAGGGATATTGATTTCTGTATTGATCTGGCCCTAGGCACGCAGCCCATATCTATTCCACCGTATCGTATGGCCCCGCCAGAATTAAAGGAGTTAAAGGACCATTTTCAGGATTTTCTAGAGAAGGGTTTTATCCGGCCTAGTGTTTCTCCTTGGGGCGCGCCAGTGCTATTTGTGAAGAAAAAGGATGGGTCGATGAGGATGTGCATTGATTACGAGCAATTGAACAAGGTGACGATAAAGAACAAGTATCCACTGCCGAGGATTGATGATTTGTTTGACCAGCTTCAGGGTGCAAAGGTGTTTTCAAAGATAGACTTGAGATCTGGCTACCATCAGTTGAGGATTAGGGCATGATGTCCCTAAGACAACATTTTGCACTCGGTATGGGCATTATGAGTTTTTGGTCATGTCATTCGGGTTGACCAATGCCCCAATATTATTTATGGATTTGATAAACTGAGTATTCAGGCCTTATCTAGACTTGTTCGTGATAGTCTTTATTGATGATATTCTTGTGTACTCCCGCAGTCAGGAGGAGCACGAGCAACACCTCAGAGTGGTTCTTCAGACTCTGAAGGATAGTCAGTTGTATGCTAAATTCTCAAAGTGCGAGTTCTGGTTGAGTTCAGTTGCATTTCTGGGTCATGTAGTATCAGCAGAGGGCACTCAGGTAGACTCGAAGAAGATTGAGGCAGTCAAGAATTGGCCTCGACCAGCTTCAGCGATGAAGATTCGGATTTTCTTAGGATTACCAGGATATTATCATCGGTTCATGGAGGGGTTTTCATCTATTGCAGTCCCGATGACCAGGTTGACCCAGAAGGGTGCCCAGTTCAGGTGGTCAGACGAGTGCGAGGAGAGCTTTCAGAAGCTCAAGACAGCTCTGACTACGGCATCGATATTGGTTTTGCCCACAGGCTCAGGGACTTATACCGTTTATTATGATTCTTCCTGTATTGATCTTGGTGCAGTATTGATGCAGGATGGTAGAGTTATAGCTTATGCTTCGAGGAAATTGAAGATCCACGAGAAGAACTATCCAGTCCATGATTTAGAGTTGGCAGCCATTGTCCATGCTTTGAAGATTTGGAGGCATTATCTATATAGTGTGACGTGTGAGGTGTACACGGATCACAAAAGCCTTCAGTACTTATTCAAGAAAAAGGAGTTGAATTTGAGGCAGAGGAGGTGGTTTGATTTGTTGAAAGATTATGATGTTACTATTTTATACCACCCTGGGAGAGCCAATGTGGTGGCCGATGCATTGAGTAGGAAGTCTGCCAGCATGGGTAGTCTTGCTTATGTTCTGGTTAGCCCGAGACCGCTTGCTTTGGATATTCAGGCCTTGGCCAATCAGTTTGTGAGGTTGGACATTTCTAAGCCTAGACGAGTATTAGTTTGCACTGTCGCTCGTTCTTTGTTATTGGAGCGTATCCGTGATCGGCAGTTTGATGATCCTCATATGTGTGTCCTGAGAGACACGGTGCATCGTGGAGGTTCCACGAAGGTGACTTTAGATGATGACGGGGTTTTGAGGTTGCAGGGGCGAGTTTGTGTTCCCAATGTCGATGGGATTCGAGAGTTGATCTTAGCGGAGCCCATAGTTCTCGGTATTCTATTCACCCGGGCACCGCGAAGATGTATCAGGACTTGCGGCAATATTATTGGTGGTGTAGGATGAAGAAACACATTGTTGCATATATGGCTCGGTGTTTGAATTGTCAGCAGGTCAAGTATGAGCATCAGAGGCCTGGTGGTGTGTTTCAGAGGATTGAGCTTCCCGAGTGGAAGTGGGAGAGGATCACCATGGATTTCGTTACTGGACTTCTGGTGACTCGGAAAAAGTTTGATGCTATTTGGGTCATTGTTGATAGGCTGACCAAGTTAGCACATTTCATTCCTGTTGCCACCACCTATTCATCAGAGAGATTAAATAGGATCTACATCCGGGAGATTGTTTGCCTTCATGGGGTGCCGACATCTATCATTTCGGACCGGGGTATGCAGTTTACCTCGCGCTTTTGGAGAGCAGTTCAGCAAGAGTTAGGCACCCAGGTTCAGCTGAGCACATCATTCCACCCTCAGACGGACGGCCAGTCCGAGAGGACTATTCAGATATTGGAGGATATGCTCCGAGCCTATGTCATTGATCTTGGAGGCTCTTGGGACCAGTTTTTGCATTTAGCAGAGTTCGCCTACAACAACAGCTACCAGTCCAGCATCCAAATGGCTCCTTATGAGGCGTTGTATGGTAGATGATGTCGGTCTCCAGTCGGATGGTTTGAGTCGGGAGAGGCTCGGTTATTGGGTACGAATTTAGTTCAGGAGGCCTTGGATAAGGTCAAGATCATTCAGGACATGCTTCGTTCGGCTCAGTCACGGCAAAAGATTTATGCGAATTGCAAGGTTCGAGATGTAGCTTTCATGGTTGGTGAGCGAGTATTGCTTCGTGTATCTCCTATGAAGGGCGTGATGAGATTTGGGAAGAAGGGCAAGCTTAGACCTAGGTTCATCTATCCATTTAAGATTCTTGATCGTGTGGGAGAGATGGCTTACAGACTTGCCTTGCCACCTAGCTTGTCAGTTGTGCATCCAGTGTTTCATATGTCTATGCTACGGAGGTATCACGGCGATCCTACCCACGTGTTAGATTTCAGCACTGTCCAGTTGGACAAGAATCTGTCATATGAGGAAGAGCCGGTAGATATTCTAGACCGGCAGGTTTGACAGTTGAGGTCGAAGAGTTTTCCTTCAGTGTGTGTTCAGTGGAGAGGTCAGCCTTCTGAGGCATCAACCTGGGAGTCCGAGTCTGATATGCGGAGCCATTACCCTCATCTATTTCCTGACTCAGGTACTTCTTTCTTTTGTCCGTTCGAGGACGAACGGTTGTTTTAGAGGTGGAGAATGTGACGACCCAAAGGATCATCACCAGATTTCTCCCTTTTTCTACACTTCCGACGCTTTTAAAACCTTACTTTTAGTTGCCTCAATTTGCGTGCACAGTCCAGGCACGCAACCGGAAAGCTTTTATGTTGAAATATGTGAAATCTGTCAAAATTTTGAAGAATTTTGATATTAATATGGTTAAAGTTGACTTCGGTCAATATTTTTGGTAAACGGACCCGGATCCATGATTTGACAGTCCTAGAGGGTCCGTACAAAGATATGGGACTCGGGCATGTGCCCGGAGTCGAAATCCGAGGTCTAGAACCCGAGTAAAAGAATTTTTATGTTAAATTATTTTTCTAAAATTATTAAGGAAAATGGAAATGAAAATTGATTAAAAGACTATGGTATCAGGCCCGTATTTTGCTTCCGACGCCTGGTACAAGTCTTATATATTGTTTAATCGCTTTCTGTGAAGTTTAGTCAAAATCAGACGTCGTTTGACGTGTTTCAGACCTAATTATCTAAAGTTAGAGGTTTAAGAATTTTGAAATGAAAATGATGATTTTGAGGCTTGATTCTTTGATTTCAATGTTATTTTGGCGATTTGATCGCTCGACTAAGTTTGTAGGGTATAATTGAGTTAGTGTGTGCGTTTGGTTGGGAGCCCCGAGGGCTCGGGAGTGATTTCGGGGGTGGTTCGGGGTGTTTTTGGAACTTAGGAAGGGTCAGAATTTCTGTAAATTTTTACACAGGTCTGTTGCCCTATGTGAACGTGACCTTGTCCCGCGTTCGCACTGCTTGTTTCCTTCAGCCTTTTTCACATTCGCAACACACCCCCGCGTTCGCACTGTTTTGCCAACCCCTTATACGCATTCGCATACATACCTTCGCGAATGCATAGGCCAAGCCTGCCCCCCTCAACTTCCCTTCTACGCGTTCCCATGATGCCTTTGCGAACGCATAGAGTACCCGGCCAGCCTTCTTCGCGAATGCGACATAGTCCCGCTTTCGCATAGGGTTAAATTCCTTCAGTGAATTTTCTTAAAAATAGAACACTCATTACGGGATTTTGCTATTTCTTCACACAAGCTCGTCCCTCAAACAATCCATAGGCGATTTTGAATAGCTTCTTCCTCCATAACCTCTTGGGTAAGTGTTCTTAGCTTCTTTCCCTCTTAATTTCTTCCACTAATCACTAATTCCTAGCCCTAAATCATGAATTCAAGGTACAAATTAAGAGTTTTGGGTAGAGTTAGGGTTTAGGGAATTTTGGGTGATTCAACCTTAATTTGGGGTGGAATCTTGAAACAAATTATATATTTGAACTCGTGGGGTTATGGGTGATTGGATTTTGGTCCGAGCCTCATGTTTGGACCATGTGGGCCCGATGTCGAATTTTAGTATTTTTTGAAGAACGCTAGAAAATTCATTTCTCGGCTATGGTCTTATGTTGTTGAGCCCTAATTGATATCCTTGAATTAATTATGCCAAGATATCATTGTTTCGGAGTCGGATTTTAGAGGAAAGGCGGAATTGGAGAGTTGATTGCTATCTTTTGGACCAAGGTAAGTATTTGATCTAACTTTGGCTTGAGGGAATAGGATTAGAGTATTATTTATTGTTAATTGCTAAATGATCGAGTACGGTGTATAGGTAGGGTGATGAGTATCTATACACCGATGTCTAGTATGACCGTGGGTCTTTGTTGATACTTGTTTTGGTGTACTTTGGGACTCTTCCAAGCTAATTAATTATTTTCTACATAATGTGAAAAGTGTGATGATTAATTATGAATAGTGAGTTTCTTTGGGGCGTTGGCTCAAACGATAAAATACTATTGAGTAAGAAATGAAAGAATTGGAAAGAGATGTGATTATCTCCCTTGCCGGGATGTGTAAGTGATTATTATTGCTCCCTTGCCGGGATTTGGATGTTTAATTGTGTTCTTCCCTTGCCGAGACATTTCTTGCTATTATTTATTTCCCTCGCCCGTTTGGTTGTGATTGCTGTTTGGGTGAGGAAGAGTGATTATGCACGAAGGGTCACTCCATGCTATTATTGATTGTATTATGCACGAAGGGTCATTTCATCCTATTGTTGATTATATCATGCACGAAGGGACATTCCGTGCTATTGATGATTATATTATGCACGAAGGGTCATTCCGTGCCATTGTTTGATTATATTCGCACGAAGGGAGATTCCGTGCTATTGTTGATTATATTATGCACGAAGGGTTATTCCGTGCCATTGATGATTATATTGCACGAAGGGTCATTCCGTGCCATTTTTGTGAGAGTTATGTAAGGAAAAGCACGAAGGGTGATGCCGTGCATTTTTATTTGATTTCTTTGGGTGAGGACGAGAGTAAAAGCACGAAGGTTGATGCCATGCAACAGTTGGATTTCTTGTCTCTGTTAATTATTGTTATGCCCTGTTTCTTATTTAAGTTGATGACTTTTATATCCGGATTGTACTCCCCCATAACATGTTTCCCTCCCTTTTAACTGTTTAGTTTTGGTATTCTTTCCTTTTATTGCACATATATATATATAGAACAGTACATGTTGATTTGGTAGTCCTGTCTAGCCTCGTCACTACTTCGCCGGGGTTAGGCCAGGCACTTACCAGTACATGGAGTCAGTTGTGCTGATGCTGCACTCTGTGCATCTTTTTGCACAGATCCAGGAGTAGCTTTTGGACAACAGCAGTAGGATTGCTCGGGAGCTGTCTTCAGTCCAGGGACTCACGAGGTAGCCTAGCTGGCGTTTGCAGGCCAAAGTACCTTCTATGTTTTAGTTTATTTTCTTTGTTTCGAGACAAACAGTGTGTAATATTATTTTAGACTTGTTTTTAGTATTCTACAGCAGTCCGTGAGCTAGTGATACCAGACTCTGGGTAGAGATGTGTTTCAACTTCCGCATTCGATTTCAGTTTTATAAGCTTAAAGACTTTCGATTTTATTTAATTATTTTCGTATATTTATATTATTGAGAAATTTTTAGAGAATGGTTACTGTTTGGCTAGCCTAGCTTCGTTAGTAGGCGTCATCATAAATCTCAATGGTGGGGA
Source organism: Nicotiana glauca (assembly GCA_026770625.1). Taxonomy (NCBI): domain Eukaryota; kingdom Viridiplantae; phylum Streptophyta; class Magnoliopsida; order Solanales; family Solanaceae; genus Nicotiana; species Nicotiana glauca. The sequence goes on from MU684117.1 coordinate 25,715, forward strand.
AATCCGGGTCGTGACAATAATAAAGGATAACCAAAACTAGATTCCAATTAAACCCAAGCAAACTCGAAAATGAACCTAGTAACACTTCTGAACTTTTAGGTAGCAAGACACAAGAAATTCTTTAATCTAACAACTAGAACTTGAAATCGAAAATAAGAAGCTCTAATATAACAGTATTGTTTTGAGTTTTCTGTTTCTTTTTTTTTTTTTTTTGGTTTTTGGTTTTTTGAGGATCTAGATCTAGAGAATTTTGAATTTCAAATTTAAATTTGAGCTGACGAAGACTTGTGAAAGTGGGGGAATTTTTTAGAGCTTCAAACTTGTTGCCTAAGGCACTATTCATGCCTTTTATAGGCAAAGATGATGGCTCTATCAGATTTTATAGTTTTCTATCCTTGTCCATCTTTATTTTCAGATTAGTCCTCTATTTTTTAACTTGCTTCTCAAGTTAACACACTTATCTTCTGAATTTTACCTTAAAACCCACATCTAAAAGCTTCTAGGAGTTCTTGCTAGATTCCCTACCCTTGAATTACCTATCTTACCCTTGACTTGGTCCTGAAAACACTAACCTACCCTCAGCCCTGTTAACTAACCAAACAACCTGTCTAACTAACTATAGTTAAACTAATTATTCCAAGAAAATTAATCAGTCAAACAAAGTCTATAACAAATCCTAACACTTAACTAGTTATTTGAATTACAAACTACTATTATCCATTAGCAGTCAAACAACAAACAAAATACTGTCTATATTAGAAGCAACATCAATATGATACTCAAATTATAATCAAACCAATCCAACCCTAAATCAATCTTAAGAGGAATGAAACACTAAGATGAGCAAGAACAAACAAAATCAGGAACTAATGCCTATGAAAAATCTACAGATAATAAAAAACAAAGAACAAGGAGAATTTAAACAAAAAATTTACTGACTAACAATTATCACAACAGAATCAGAACAGGCAGAAAAGATAATCAAAAAAAAGGGAAAAGATCTTACTGATTTGGCCTTCGACTCGGCTAATCTCGAATTCGATTTTCTATTAGTGTTATATGTTTATTTTGTCCAAAATAAATATATAATATTAATTAGAAACCCACAGAAATGCTTGAAGTTCTTAGAACGGGTTGAAAGCTTCGAACCCTAGATTTGAAATTCGCAGAATTTCGCTTGGATTTGAGGGATTCTGACTTGGGATTTGGAGATAGGGAGACCAGGAGAGTTCATGGTGTAAGACTGGGGTCATTTGGTGGTGGCGCCACTGTGGGTGGCGGAGGCGCCGCCACATGTTTTGGATATTCGAGGGGCTGGGCCAACATTCGAGGGAAAATATTTTGGGGGTTGGAAAGAGGAGGGGAAGGGGAGTCGATAATGTAAATTTGGGATTGATTGGCGGTTCGCCGCCGGCTTACGGCGGAGAGTGGCGGAGACGGGGGTCTCTAGGATTTGTGTGTTATGGCAAATGAGAGGCGGAAAGGAGGGGGGTAGGCATGTAGACAATATTATATCAAATTTAATCAATCCCTGACCGTTAGATCAAGCAACCTAGACGGTCAGGATTGATTATTCATTGAAATGACGTCGTTTGAGCTATGTCTGGCTGGACCGGATCGAGACCCTTTGGGCTGGGGTCAATCTGAAATGGGTTTGAGGGGTTGGTCTTGATTTTGGCCCAAAGATGGGTAATCCGTGAAGACCGCTCAATTTTCTTTTAATTTCCTCTCCTTTTTATTTTAATTTATTTTATTTTTTTTCTAATATTTTGTTAAATATAAAATTAAAAATAAAAACCCAAATTGACTCTAAAATTATACTACTTAGTTTCCAAATGCATTAATTCCTAATTTAAATGCAAACTAAGACAATTAAACATATGAGTTCAAAAAAGAACCATTTTTGTTATTTCTTTATTTTTTATAATATTAATCAATAATTAATATTAAAATGTGAAATTAAATTCTACATGCAAATGCCAAGTATTTTTGTATTTTTCATGAATTAAGCAATAATAAACGTGCACAAACAAATACAAACAATTAACAAAATATGCCACAAAAATCCATGAAATTGCAAATAATGAAAAGAAATTATGGGAGTAATTCATATAGGGCAAAAATCACGTGCTCACAGCTGCCTCTCTTTGCTCGGGAACACGAAGAGTTCTGAGGCAAAGATAAGTGAGCGGATACGAGCGATTTTTGCCCGTTTGAACACTCCGTCTGAAGCATTTTGAAAGATTTGACCGCACCCTACTTCTGAAGTTGCCTACATATCCTTGGCTAAAAAGGAATCAGGTCAGTGTAGTTCAGGAAGGTTTGGTAGCTGGGACAACCAGGAGCTGTGATTTCACTACTGTTGCTGCTGCTACTGCTTGCTGACCCCCTTATACACCAAGTCAAAATAAAAGAAGCTAGACTAAGCTATGATCTATGAATTACAAAAAGTCCTATATATGTCTTGATCTTGCGGATCCTGTTGCCTTGAACTTGTATCCTTCCGATAGAATTCTTGCGTTGTTACCTTGAATTGTGATCGGAGATGTTTTTCCATTCCTCCGAGTGATGCTTGATTGCTGAAATTTGAAATTATGCCTCTATTCTCCAGGCGGGCTCCTGATTGTTGACACTTGAAGAGTAATCTTTTGTTCTCCAGGAAGGCTCCTGATTGTTGAACTTGAAAAGTATTCCCTTGTTCTCCAGGTGGGCTCTTGAATGCAATAAAATAGACGAACAAAGAAAATTTTCTGCCCCAGTTTGGTGGTTGGGTACAACATGTTATCAAATATTAAAAATTGAAAGCTAAAATTTGAATTGTACTTCCCTTGTTCTCCAGGTGGGCACCTGACTGCTGACTTGAAATGTATTCCCTTGTTCTCCAGGTGGGCTCTTGATTGCTGAACTTGAAAGTTATTCCCTTGTTCTCCAGATGGGCGCCTGACTGCTGACTTGAAATGTATTCCCTTGTTCTCTAGGTGGGCTCCTGGTTTCAACAAAATAGACAAACAAAGAAAATTTTCTGCCCCAGTTTTCACTAAGAAGATTTGTGAGTTATTAGAAAAATGTAAATCACCTAAGCTATTAATGCAATGATGAGAGTAAAACTAAAGACTTGACTGGAATGTATGATCCTGTGAGTAACACCAAGGACATTTGACTAGAAAATTCATCATACTAGGTATTCTATCTTAGGAGAAAGATTCATCAGACTAAGATTTAGATCCTAGGAGAAAATTCATCAGACTAGGTTTTCTATCTTAGGAGAAAGATTCATCAGACTAAGATTTAGATCCTAGGAGAAGGTTCATCAAACTAGCTATTCTATCTTAGGAGAGAGATTCATCAAACTAAGATTTTTATCTCAGGAGAAAGATTTTTATCCTAGGAGAAAATTCATCAAACTAGATTTTTTGTTATCTTAGGAGACAAACTCATCGGACTAAGATGTTGATCCTAGGAGGAAGTTCATCAAACTAGGTTGTCTATCTTATGAGAGAGATTCATCAGACTAAGTCTTCTTTCTTAGGAGAACAATTCATCAGACTAAGATTTAGATCCTAGGAGAAAATTCATCAGACTAGGGTTTTTCTGTTATCTTAGGAGAAAGCTTCGTCAAAGTAAGATGTTGACCCTAGGAGAAGGTTCATCAGACTAGGTCCATTTTGTTATCTTAGGAGAAAGATTCATCAGACTAAGATGTTGACCCTAGGAGAAGGTTCATCAGACTAGGCCCATTTTTGTTATCTTAGGAGAAATATTTATCAGACTAAGGTGTTGACCATAGGAGAAGGTTCATCAGACTAGGTCCATTGTTGTTATCTTAGGTAAAAGATTCATTAGACTAAGATGTTGACTTGGATGAAAATCCGTCAGACTAGGACTTTTTATCCAAGGAGGAAAAAATGTGAAAAGCAATGGCAGCATTTTATGCACACTAGCAAGACAGACAAGGGCAAATATTTGAGAAACTTCCATTTTGTCGGCTCTCCTCTTCTTCCTTTTCTTTTTCTTTCTTTTCGTTTCTTTTCTAATTGTTGAACCAACTCTCTTGCACTGCTTTGTTTCTGTTTCAAACAAAGAAAACTTGTGAGTTTAAAATGTGGTGGTTAGTTTGTGGCCTTGAATCTTTGAGGGTGGCCCGATATCCTCTATTTGTTGCATTGCATGAACTGGCATCTCCCCAACCCTTATGTCCCATATGAATCCCACCGCACGTCTATTTCCCCCACTCCGTGTATATCATGTTCTTTCTTGACTGGCATCGGCCTTGAAGTTTATTGTTCCTTCACTCACCTTGATAACTGATCCCTACTTGGAGACCCTGCTGACCACTTTCTTTATTACCCTTAATGCAGAAAATACCTCTAATCCGCTCACCAAACACCCATCATCTGATATGTACCAAACCTTTCATGTTTCACCGAAAATACCTTTGATCCATTCACCCCAAACCCTTCATTTGTTGCATTATTCATGAATTGACATATACCAAGCCCTTACATTTCACAAGGATCCCAAATCGTGTAGATTGTTGCCAGCTCAGAGTGCCTACTGTTCTTTCCTGACTTATGACAATTTTATATGCTGGCGAGATCCCATTTTGTTCAATTGGAAAGCTTGGTGGCAGATTTTGAATTCGTTTCTCACTTGTTATGACCAGACAGACTCAAGAGGAGGAAGTAAACAAGACAAAAGGAATATAGTAGGAGGACAATGAAATAGATGATTCCTAATAAGAAAACTACAAAGTAGAAACCTATCGGATGTGGATACCGACTCTAATGACCTTGACATGCACCCGCAGCCTATTCTTTTTAGGAAATCTGATGTTCGGCTCTTGTTGAACCTTTTCGCCATAAAACTGGGCGTCAATGCTCCGCTTACCCGATCTGATTCATAATCCTTATTTGGCTTGTAGTGCTCGAAGGTTTTCACCATCAAGCCTCTCTCATTTGGTCTTTCTCTCATCTCACCGTCGCCTTATGGTGCCCGTGAAGGTTTTCACCAATAAAACTCTCTCATTTTTGACTTCTCTCATCTTCCATCACCTTGGGGTTCCCATGAGGGTTCTCCTCAACAAGACTCTCATTCTTCAATTCCTTCGTTTGGACCGGCGTGTTGCCCTTGACGTGAATCACCTCTACTCGCTTGACTTGGCATCTCTTGGAGACTGATCAAAAGGTCTTCCTTTGGACCGTAATGTGGGCTTCTGGATAGGGTTAGAATGAAAGGGTATCAAAGGCTCAAAACAATTCAACCTGAGTTCAAAATTAGAACTTTCGGAATCAGATTTCTCACAACAACCACAACTTCTGCCCCAGTTTATTTTTTGGGGACTTTTGGACTTTTATTTTGCTGTGACTGAACCTCAGAGAAAGGCTGCCTGCGTACCCTTTCGGGATCAAGTCGAACGTAGTTTAGGTCGTAAAATTACTTCGTTGTTGCGATCTTTCCTTTATTCCACTTTTCTTTTCTTTCTTTTCCTTCTCTTTTTTCTTTTCTCTTTTCTTTTATTTTCTTTTCTTTCTTTTCTCTTTTTCCTCTTTTCTTTTCTTTTCTCTTTTTTCTTCTTTTCTATTTCACTATTTTTCTCTTGTTTCTTCACTTAATTTCCCTGCTCGGGCTTACGAGTTTTATTATTGATTCCGAAAGTGGGGTATGAAAGAAAATAACTGAGGCTCAAAGGGGTAACAAAGGATAAAGTTTTTGGATAGCAGAACAAAATGCCTTCGTCATTCCAATCTCCAAAACATGCCAAGTACAAACTACACAACTAAACAAGCTGAGGAAAACATACATAACATCCTTTAATTGCACCAGAATTTGTAACCATATTCACATATTTGCCTTCTACATTTGTTAATTATCCAACCCCATTGGACAACAAACACGGTACCACGAACAGCCCCTGTGAACTTGGGGCAAACTTTCCTTTGGCTTCGAACTGATGCATTTTAACAGTATTTTCTTATGTTCTATCTGCTCCAGTTTCACACAATTTGGGCTCGAAGTGATCTCGAAATGCCCTTACTTATTTCCTTCGAATGTCCTCACATTTTCAATATTGTTTCATTGCTTCATTACTAAACTGCCTTTTAAAACCAGGCTGAGAATTATGCGTGCATGTCATGTCACTAGAACCAGCATGGAAAGAATTGTAAAAGGAGAAGAAAACTAAACAAAATGACTAGAAATGACGGGAAACAGAGAATTGCATTAGACTGACGGGGAAAGGGTTTAAACAACAAAATAAACAAACAAATCTAGACAGCACTAAAAAATCTATTGCGACTAAACAAACAAGGAAAAATAAAAAGATAGAATGGTTTGAGTCACAAGACAATGTCCGGATTACAACCCTGAAAATAACCCAGACAACAGAAATGACAACAAAATAAACCACCAAAACTTCACTCTAGCTCACTAAGAGATAGAGCGTCTTTCCAATCACCAATCTCGACATCTTAGCCACTGGATTGCCCATCAAAATTGCTGGGACCTTCACCAATTTAATATCATTGGCTTCATTCAACGAGTTTTCGAGTGGATTATCATACTCCCTGTCACCACGGATCTTTTCCACAAAATGTGCATCATCATGTGCAGGAAAAGGATTCTGTGTAATGTTCTGGGTGGCACTATCCTGGAGCGCAATTATCCCTTGTTGAATCATTCTTTCTATCTCTCTTTTCAAATCCCGGCAACTTTCGACATCGTTCCCCTGGGCGTTGGAATGGTATTCACACCTTTTAGAAGGGTCAAAGCTTCTTGCACGCTTGTCCACATGATTAGGAGGAATCGGTGCAATCAGGTTATAATGCTTTAGTTTCTCAAATAAGTTTGCATGTGACTCTCCCAGGGGGGTGAAAGTTTCCTGCTTCTCTGCCCTCTCTTGCTTGAAATTTTGGCTGGCCCGCAAACCCGCTCAAGGGGGATTCCTGTAGGCTCTTAGAGGTGGGTAGGTGTTTTGAGTTGGGTAATTATTTTGTGGGGTGGGTGCGCGCCATTACGCATGGGTAGGATGTTGGGAGTACATTTGGGCATGGTGGATAGAGAAGTAGGGATCATGGGGTAGGTAATAGTGCTGTGGAATGTGGGGGTAGGTTTGGGGACAGGGTCGAGGTTGATGGTAATATGGTGATGGGCCCCTGGAGCAAGTTCCCGAGTCAACTACCGCCACATCTTCTTTCTTTTTCTTTCCCAATACCCATCCAATGCCGCTCTGGATAGCCTGGGTAGTTGCCTTGATTGCCGAATAGCTCATAATTTTGTTGGATTTAAGCCCATCTTCCACCATGCTTCCCATTTCAGTACCTCGTTGAAAGTTTTTCCCACTGCTAACACCAAGTGACCATAGTAGGTAGACTACAAAGCCTGTAAGAAGTAATCGACCATCTCGCTCTCTTTCATGGGAGGATCGACTCTTGCCGCATGTTCTCTCCACCAGAAACCATACTCTCTGAAGCTTTCCCCGGGCTTCTTCTCAATTTTAGTCAGTGACAGACGATCTGGGACAATTTCGAGATTATACTGAAAGTGGCCTGCAAATGCTTGGGCCAAATCATCCCAAGTGTACCATCGGTCATGATCCTATCGCGTGTACCATTCCAAAGCCGCACCACTGAGACTTTGACTAAAGTACGCCATCAATAAATCATCCCTTCCCCTAGCTCCTCTCATTTTGCTGCAGAATCCCCTTAGATGGGCTACCGGATCACCATGTCCATCATATAAGTCAAACTTGGGTAGCTTGAATCCTGCTGGCAACTGGACATCGGGAAACAAGCACAAATCCTTGTAGGCCACACTGACTTGGCCACCCAATCCTTTTATGTTCCTGAAGGATTGCTCCAGGCTTTTTACTTTTTGAAACATCTCTTCCTGTTCCGGATTCTTAAGAGGCTTGTCAGTTTCCACCGGGAGCTCAAAGAGAGGAGTGTAGGAATATAGTTCAGGAGCTTTAAAGGTAGGCTCAGGAGGGTAGTACTGGTTGTCGTGAGTTTGAAATAATGGCTCACTGGAAGATCTTTACAATGTGGTAAGTGGAGGTGCCACAAAGACAGGGGTGATTGGTGGAGGAGGGTTTTGTTTTGGTGGTGGAGCTTGGGTAGGATAGGTGGTCGTGCTATAACTCTGTCGGTAGAAAAGGCATGTTGGAGATGAATTCATAGGAGGAGGCTCCTAAGACTGAGCCAAAGGTGGGATATATTCTGGATTGGCGGGACAAACTGGCGCCGGCTGACCCTTAGCCCAGGCCTGAGGCATCTCGACCATCTGCTGCCTCAACGTATACATCTCTTCCCTCATTGCTTTGACATCCACCACTTCTACCTCTTTTGACGGGTCCACGATACTGGTATCTGATTCTTGGCCTGTCATGTTCAGTTTGTTTTTTGACCGGGTGTTGTAGGAATGGGTTGCGAGGATGCCAACTGCCTGGACTCATCATCAACAACAACTTTGTTAGTGGTTAGAGAATTAACAAATAGATAGATACCCTTTTGGGGAATGAATGCACCTAAGCAGTTAACGATTTTCTATTATGCCTTTACTTGGCTACATGCGTCATCCCGACTTTCTTTTCCTTTATTTGGCATGCCTGTTCTTTGCTTCAACCTCTCGCTTTGCCCTCTTATTGTCCATTGTTTGTTTCTTGCCTTTCCCTTTTTTTTTGGGATTTGTTACTTGTTTTCTTTAAAAGGATACTACAAAATAGACTCGATGATTAAAACTAGATCAAGAGCACATCAAAGCTTCACATCCTGAGGCCTGCAGGGCATCACTCGGCATCGCCGCAGGCCTGCACAAGACTGAGAAGGTTTCAATGTCAACTATGACTATTTAAAGAAAACTAGCCATGTAATGGCTTATTTTGACTTAAAAAGCAAAGTGGCTATTTTTCAAAAATTTTATTTAAGAAAACAAAGACTCGATTTTGCGAATACGGCCTTTCAGCACTTCCAAAAGGGAGATTTTACGGTTGTGCCCGCAAACCGTTTTAAAATAACTCAGGGTGGCTGTTCTTGCAAAAACAGCCTTCCGGCGCCCTTTTGGGGATATTCGGCTTATTTTTAAACAAGAATGGCGTCATTTGACTTATTGGATAATAATTAAAATTTGGTATTTTTGGCTATTTTTGCAAAAGGGATGGTTGGACCCGATGAGGGTTGCCTACGTATCTCACATCCGGTGAGAATCAAACCAGCGTAGTTCGGGCAGACTCGCCAAAATCAAAACTATTTTGAACAACCATTTTATTTCTAAATTCCAAATACTTTTCTCTTTTTCTTTTTTTTTTCATTTTTCAAAAATCCGGCAGCATTTCCGTACTATTTGGGCATTGGGGTTTTCTTTTTAAAATAAATGGTCACCCTCACTTAGTCCTAACACTGCTATTTTTCACAAATTTTCACTCATTATATATAAGCCAGTTAACATGCAAAGCCGAGCAAATAAATGCACAAGTAGCACGTAAGATGCACCAGGATGGTCATTTCATTTTAGGTCACATGTCCTAGACGGACCCAACCCCTGTGTTGAGTCCCCTAAGTCAAATGCAAATGATGCAAACAATCGTCCTACTAGGGATCCGGAATGATTTTTTGTTCTTTTAAGTTTAAACCCTAGGTTTATTGGTCTAGACCTGGCTTACCCGAGCGGACAACTCGGGTCGAGGGGGAGGCAGCGTACCGGGAATACAGAAGCGCCGCTAGCTTAGCAACTTATCTAAACCTCATTCTAAATTGGGAAAGAATCTAAACAGAAGAGAAGCTACACGAAGTTCACCCTTCTCCATGATGTAGAAGACTCAGAGAGAGGAAGGTATTCGTGACAGTTTATATACAATTCAACAAATATCAAAGCGGTAAAACATTTAGCACATATAGCATGGCACACGTAGAAAAATCAGATAAAGCCAAATATAACAATTTAACTGAGCTTAAATTCTTGAACCTTGAACCAAAATTCTGGGTTCTTGTCCCCAGCAGGATCGCCAGAGCTGTCACACCTCTTTTTTCTTACAACACCCCGTGAAGGGTGTAATAAAGGGAGTTTTTCCAATTAAACGATAATCGAAACGGGATTCATTTATTAAGAGATTCAGAGTCGCCACTTGGGAGATTTATGGTTTCCCAAGTCACCAGTTTGAATCTCGAATCGAGGAAAGGGTTTGAATCTGTATTACAATCGCGAACCAGAAACCTGAGTAAGGAATTCTGTTAACCAGGGAGAAGGGGTTAGGCACTCCCGAGTTCCGTGGTTCTAGCACGGTCGCTCAATTGCTATATTTGGCTAAAATCTGATTTTTATACATGTTAAAACCTATAGTGCAATTATAGAATTTTTAGAGCTTTTAATCATAAGTTTTAATGAAGTGAACGTCGTTTAAAAATGTGTTTTTAGACCACGTCACATGAAATACACCCGGATCCTCGACACATTCTTATTCAACGTTTTGGGATTTAGATTTGGGTTGCATGAAATTCACACCCGTATTGAAGAAGGTAAAATTATTTAAAACGCACCTAAAGTGGCTAGCGTGTTATTATCTTTGCGGGAGGCCGTGAAATTCACTAAACGGCACGCCCGAATTCTAAGTATTTTAATATAAGCATTTAATGAGGGCCTCACAATTTATATGTTTTGTTTGGCGAGGCTCATCTCATTTTTATTTAAAGGCCATCCTAGAGCAAACTACCATTTTCTATTTAAATTTGTCTTTAAAGAATCCTAGTTACTTAATATTATAAAATTCGGGTTTCAAGTTCAAGTCCGGGTTCAAACAAAAGGGCAAGCCTTTTAGTTTGGACCCGCTACCTAACCCGAAGGCCCAAATATGGCATCATTGTCTTTTGGCTATGGCTTACTGCGTTGTGGGATTCTGACTGGCCCAGCAGCATGTATCGTTTGTTAAGTCTGGGCAGGAATTATTTGGACTTCAGGAATTATAACAATCCATTTTAACAAATCAGTGCAGGAGACAATCAATTTGTGAATTCACTGTATACTTGCATCAACTCATAATTCTGACTTTGCATTTGAAATTGATATCACTTTAGGCTATTGTAGTACTGAATTTAACACATAAGTACACTTAGCATCCCCAGCCCAACTTAGATAATCTAACACATAATTTCAAACATGCTGCTTACTAGTTTAATCTTCAAATTCCCTATTGTTTGCTCATTCCTATTAGAGTGTTAATTCATGAACTTTAACTGAGCATTAACGTGACCACATAACAAAAATTGAAACTCGATAGTCAATGATGCTAAATTAAAATGGATTGCCTATAGTCAACTTTAACGAATCACACATACTCAACAATGATTTCTGACATTTAAATCTAACTCGGAATTTTAAACTAATTTAAACTAACACTACTAAATATAAAACTCCTACAATCAGAAGAAGTGATCAAATTATTTTAACAGTCCACAGTCTAAACAGTCCTAATTACTTACAACATTCAATTATTCAATTCTAATTAACATAATCTATAAGCGTACAAAAGGCAGAAGTAACGAAAAACAAAAACCAGCAAGGAATCAACTCAAAGCTTAGATTCGTCTCTCAAATCAGGCATACACCGAGTGATTCAGGATTGGTACCTGGAATTGCAACCAAACGAGAAGAGAAGAGAGAGTCAGCAACGAGCAAATAACAGTTCAAAACCTCAACAGGAAACAGCCAAATCACAGCCAAAACCCCGGAAACTGACTCGAGCAAAGGATAACAAAGGATAACCAAAACTAGACTCCAATTAAACGCAAGCAAACTCGAAAATGAACCCAGTAACACTTCTGAACTTTCAGGCAGCAAGACACAAGAAATTCTTCAATCTAACAACTAGAACTTGAAATCGAAAATAAAAAGCTCTAATGTAACAATATTGTTTTGAGTTTTTTGTTGCTTTTTTTTTTGTTTTTTTGAAGATCTAGATCTAGAGAATTTTGAATTTCAAATTCAAATTTGAGCTGATGAAAACTTGTGAAAGTGGGGGAATTTTTCAGAGCTTCAAACTTGTTGCCTAAGTCACTATTCATGCCTTTTTATAGGCAAAGATGATGGCTTTATCAGATTTTATAGTTTTCTATCCTAGTCCCTCTTTATTTTCAGATTAGTCCTCAATTTTTCAACTTCTTCTCAAGTTAACACACTTATCTTCTGAATTTTACCTTAAAACCCACATGTAGAAGCTTCTAGGAAGTTCTTGATAGATTTCCTACACTTGAATTACCTATCTTACCCTTTACTTGGTCCTGAAATCACTAACCTACCCTCAGCCCTATTAACTAACCAAACAACCTGTCTAACTAACTATAGTTAAACTAATTATTCTAAGAAAATTAATCAGCTGAACAAAGTCTATAACAAATCCTAACACTTAACTAGCTATTTGAATTACAAACTACTATTATCTATCAGCAGTCAAACAACAAACAAAATACTATCGATATTAGAAGCAAAATCAATATGAGACTCAAATTATAATCAAACCAATCCAACCCTAAATCAATATTAAGAGGAATGAAACGCTAAGATGAGCAAGAACAAACAAAATCAGGAACTAATGCCTACGAAAAATCTACAGATAATAAAAAAGAAAGAACAAGGAGAATTTAAAAAAACTTTACTGACTAACAATTATCACAACAGAATCAGAACATGCAGAAAAGATAATCAAACAAAAGGGAAAAGATCTTACTGATTTGGCCTTTGATTCGGCTAATCTCAAATTCAATTTTCAATTAGTGTTATATGTTTATTTTGTCCAAAACAAACATATAACATTAATTAGAAACCCACATAAATGCTTGACGTTCTTAGAACGAGTTGAAAGCTTCGAACCCTAGATTTGAAACTCGCAGAATTCCGCTTGGATTTGAGGGATTCTGACTTGGGATTTGGAGATAGAGAGACCAGGAGAGTTCATCGTGTAAGACTGGGGTCATTTGGTGGTGGCGCCGCCGTGGGTGGCGGAGGCGGCGGCACATATTTTGGATATTGGAGGGGCTAGGCCAATATTCGAGGGAAAATATTTTGGGGGTTGGAAAAAGGAGGGGAAGGGGAGTTGATGGTGTAAATTTGGGATTGATTGGAGGTTCGCTGCTAGCGGAGGCGATTTCCGGCCAGCGGAGAGCGGCGGAGACGGGGGTCTCTAGGATTTGTGCGTTATGGCAAATGAGAGGCGAAAAGGAGAGGGGGGAGGGTAGGCATTTGGACAATATTCTATCAAATTTTATCAATCCCCGACCATCAGATCAAACAACCTAGATGGTCACGATTGATTACTCATTGAAACGACGTCGTTTGAGGTCTGCCTGACTGGACCAGACCGAATCGAGGCCCTTTGGGCTGGGGTCAATCTGAAATGGGTTTGAGGGGTTGGGCTTGATTTTGGCCAAAAACTAATCCATGAAGACCACTCAATTTTCTTTTAATTTCCTCTCCTTTTTATTTTAATTTCTTTTATTTATTTTTTTTGATATTTTGTTAAATGCAAAATTAAAAACAAAAACCCAATTTTACTCTAAAATTATACTACTTAATTTATAAATGCATTAATTCCTAATTTAAATGCAAACTAAGACAATTAAACATATGAGTGCAACAAAAATCATTTTTGTTATTTCTTTATTTGTTTGTAATATTAATCACTAATTAATCCTAAAATGTGATATTAAATCCTACACGCAAATGCCAAGTATTTTGTATTTTTCATGAATTAAGCAATAATAAACGTGCACAAACAAATGCAAACAATTAATAAAATATGCCACAAAAATTCATAAAATTGCAAATAATGAAAAGAAATTATTTTGTTTGAAATTATGGGAGTAATTCATATAGGGCAAAAATCACGTGCTCACAACCTCCTCTGCCTCAAATTTAACTCTTTTTGTTTGAACAAATACTGAAGACTCTTGTGATCTATGAACACCTCACATGCCTCGCATTCAGATAATGCCTCTAAATCTNCCATAAAATTGCAAATAATAAAAAGAAATTATTTTGTTTGAAATTATGGGAGTAATTCATATAGGGCAAAAATCACGTGCTCACAACCTCCTCTGCCTTAAATTTAACTCTTTTTATTTGAACAAATACTGAAGACTCTTGTGATCTATGAACACCTCACATGCCTCGCATTCAGATAATGCCTCTAAATCTTCAATGCGTGAACAATAGCCGCCAACTCCAAATCATGAACCGGATAATTCTTTTCATGAACCTTTAACTGCTGTGAAGCATAGGCAATGACTTTGCCATCCTACATCAACACTGCACCGAGTCCAACACGAGATCCATCGCAATATACAGTATAAGGCCCCGAACCTGTGGGTAAAACCAACACCGGTGCCGTAGTCAGAGCTGTCTTGAGCTTCTAAAAGCTCGCCTCACACTCGTCCGACCATCTGAATTGGGCACCCTTCTAGGTCAACCTGGTCATCGGGGCTACAATAGATGAAAACCCCTCCACGAACCGATGATAGTAGCCTGCCAATCCCAAGAAACTCCGAATCTCTGTACCTGATGCTGGTCTAGGCCAGTTCTTGACTACCTCAATCTTTTTTGGATCCATCTGAATACCTTCTGCCGATACAACATGACCCAGAAATACAATTGAACTCAACCAGAACTCACACTTCGAGAACTTAGCATATAACTGACTATCCCTTAGAGTCTGAAGAACCACTCTGGGGTGCTGCTCGTGCTCTTCCAGGCTGCGAGAATATATCAATAAAGACAAACACGAACGAATCCAAATAAGTCCTAAACACTTGGTTCATCAAATCCATAAAAGTTGTTGGGGCATTTGTCAACCCTGAATGACATCACCAAGAACTTATAATGCCCGTACTGAGTGTGGAAAGCTGTCTTAGGGACATCAGATGCCCTAATCCTCAATTAATGGTAGCCACATCTCTAGTCAATCTTTGAAAATACCTTGGCACCCTGAAGCTGATCGAACAAATTATCAATCATCGGCAGCGGATACTTATTCTTGATTGTAACCTTGTTCAATTACCGGTAATAAATACACATTCTCATTGACATATCCTTCTTCTTAAAAAACAACACCGACGCACCCCAAGGAGAAACACTAGGTCTAATGAATCCCTTCTCAAGCAAGTCTTGCAACTACTCCTTTAACTCTTTTAACTCAGGCGGGGCCACACGATACGGCGGGATAGAAATGTGCTGATTTTTCGGAGCTAAATCAATGCAAAAGTTAATATCTCTGTCGTGTGGCATACTCGACAGGTCTGAAGGAAATACCTTAGGGAACCCCCTAACAACGGGCACAGAATCAATAGAAGGGACCTCGGCACTAGAATCACGAACATAAGCCAAATAGGCCAAACACCCCATTTCGACCATATGTCGAGCCCTCACATAAGAGATAACACTACCGGTAGAATCACCAGGAGTACCTCTCCACTTTAAATGAGGAAAACCCGGTAAGGCTAAGGTCACAGTCTTCGCATAAAGTCCAAGATAGCGTGGTAAGGTGATAACCAATCCATCCACAATATAACATCGAATTCAACCATGTCCAGAAGCAACAAATCCACACGAGTCTCAAGATCTCCAATTACCACAATACAAGAACGACTGACTCGATCTACTACAATAGAATCACCCACCGGTATAGACACATATACAGGGACACTCAAGGAATCGCTAGGCATAACCAAATACGGTGCAAAATAAGATGACATATAGGAGTAGGTAGACCCTGGATCAAATAAACTGAAGCATCTCTACCACAAACCAGAACAGTACCTGTAATAACTGCATCGGAAGCCTCAGACTCAGGCCTAGCTGGAAGAGCATAACATCGGGGCTGGGCCCCACCACCATGGACTACATCTCTATAACGACCTGCTGCTGGCTGATCTCCACCTCTAGCGGCTCGAGCTCTACCTCTAGGACCTCTACCTCCACCTCTAGCATCTCTACCCCCAACTCTAGCTGTTATAGAACACCTGGTGCATGAACCATGGCACGGGAACCCTGATGCTGAGAGCTACTCGGTGCTCGAGGGCAAAATCTAGCAATGTAACCCATATCAACACAGTTGTAACAAGCCCTTGGCTACTGAGACTGCTGAACTTGTTGACCTGAATGACCACCTCGGAAACTCTGAAGTGGTGTTGTACAGATAGGAGCTGGTAGTGTAATGTAGGACTGCTGATCAGACTAATGCATCTGAGAACCACTGCCACCTAAAGCACTGTGAGAAACCTGAAGTGCTGACTGAAAAGGCCTAGCAGGATAGCCTCTACCATATGAATATCTACCTCTAGATAAGGTACCACTGAATCTTCCTGAATGACGGGGTCTCTTGTCTGCCCACGACCACCACCCTTTGATAGAACCATCTCAACTCTCTGGGCCACATTGGCTGCTTCCTGGAAGGATATCTCACTCCCAGTCTCTCTAGCCATCTGGAGACGAATCAGCTGATTGAGTCCATCAATGAACTGTCTCCCTCTCTCCCTATAAGTGGGAAGTATAATAAGGGCATGGTGAGCCAAATCAATGAATCTGGTCTTGTACTGGGTGACAGTCATGGATCCCTACTGGAGGAGCTGAAACTGCCTCCGATAGGCCTCTCGTTGTGTAATAGGGAGAAACTTCTCCAGAAATAACTGCGTGAACTGCTCCCAGGTCAAGGCTGGCAATCCTGCTGGTCTAGCTAAGCAATAATTCCTCCACCAAGTCTTGGTGGATCCAGACAAGCGGAATGTGGCAAAATTGACCCCATTGGTCTCAATAATCCCTATGTTCCAAAGAACCTCAAGGCAGTTGTCTAGATAATCTTGGGGATCCTCAGTAGATGCACCGCTGAAAGTAGTAGTGAAGAGCTTGGTGAACCTGTCCAATCTCCACAAAGCATCGGTAGACATAGCTACACCATTGCCGGTCTAAGCTACCACACCCGGCTGAACTTCCCAACTGGCTGAGTCGTTGGAGTCTGAAACTAGGGAGTTACCTGCTCCAAAGTGCGAGTAGTAGGAGTTTGGGCTCCTCCTCTAGCCTAAGAGACGGCTGGTGCTACAGGAAGTAAACCTGCCTGGGTGACACTCTCCAGAAAGCCCACTAGACGGACCAGAGCATCCTGAAGAACTGGGTGACAATAAACCCCTATGGGACCTGAGCTGGGCCCACCAGAACTGCTGGGGTCGGAACCTCATCATCAAAGTCAACTTGAGGCTCCTCTACAGGTGCTGCTACTCTGGGTTGAGCTCTGCCCCTATCTCGGGTTCTAGCACGGCCTCGGCCTCACCCTCTGCCCCTTGTGTACTGCTGGGGGCTCGAGCTGTTGATCGGTAGATGAGGAAGCGCGTGTTCTCTACATCTGCAATAGAACATGGTAGAAATTCAATTAGCATTGAGAAACCAAACCGCACAACATGAAAGAATAAATGTGAAGTTTTTCCTAACTCTGTAGCCTCTGGGGATAAATACAGACGTCTACATACCGATCCCTCATACTGTACTAAGCTTGTCTATGAACTATGAGACCCATCTAACCTAGAGCTCTGATACCAACTTGTCACGACCCGGATTTCCCACCCTCAAAAGTCGTTATGGCACCTACTAATGTGAGCTAGTCAAGCTATACCCTTAATCTAATCACTTCATTAATCATTTATTTTTGTTTAACAATTATAAGGCGATAACGTGATAATATCAAAAAATAAAAGCGGAAGACAATGATAAAATATATGAAGACTGTATCCATTCCAAATACTTAATCCTTAACCACCCAAAATCCGGTGTCACAGTGTCATAGACGGTCTAGGATTAACTACATACAAAGTCAGAAGAAAAACAACAATTCACTGTTCCAGAATACAAGGAAAATAAAATAGGAAATATGGATAGAGGGAGACGCCAAGGCCTGCAGACGCATGAAGGTCTACCTTGGATCTCCATGTGGACTGAAGGAAGCCTCCAAGCTACGGTCCAAAAGCTGCTCCATGATCTGCACATAGTGCAGAGTGTAGTATCAGCACAACCAAACCCATGTGCTGGTAAGTGCCTAGCCTAACCTCGGCGAAGTAGTGACGAGGCTAGGACCAGATTACCAAATAAACCTGTGCAGTTTGAATATATATATATATATATATATATATATATACACATATATATATATATATACAGCGGAAAAGAAATACAGAGATAACCAATCAATATGGAGGTAGAGTATCATGTGGGGAAGATAACAATTCCAAGTAAAAAAATATCAAGTAACGAAGGAAACAACATAACTTAGATATCAATAAAGAATCAGAAATCAATAATTGCACGGCATCACCCTTCGTACTTTTACTCTCGTCCTCACCAAAGCAATTATTTAACAAAATATGCACGGCATCACCCTTCATGCTTTTACTCTCTTTCCTCACCATATAATCAATATAATCGGCACGGAATGGTACATTGTGCGGTACGGCATCACCCTTCATCCTTTACACTCTTTCCTCACAATCATACACGGCATTACCCTTCGTGCTTTACACTCTTTCCTTATAAAACAAATAATACGCGGCATCACCCTTCGTGCTTTAACACTCTTCCTCACCCAAACAACAATCACAAACACTGGGGCAATGTAATAAACAAGATTATAATAGAACTCTCTGCAAGGGAACAACAATTAAACACTTAAATCCCGACAACGGAACAACATCAATAATATCAACATCCCGGTAAGGGAGATAACCAATAAGGCAACAATGTCCCGGTAAGGGCACAATTAAATGACTTCTTTCTCTTTTTCACTTTTACTTCACCACTCACTTACCACTTGAGCCAATGCTCCAAAGGGTTCAATCAGCTCATATACTTTCACAATTCGTAATATAGCTTGAGCCAATACTCCTCGATGTTCAAAGGTCACAATTTCTTCCACAAACTTGTCACAACAAATAAAAATCACCTCTAAAGCATAGATAATACAACGAAGTCATGAAAATCACAATATAAGACCCACAGGCATACTTGACTCCGACTTATAGATACTCGTCACTATGCTTATACGTCGTACTCAATAATTATCACATAACAAATATGACTCGACTCCTAATCCCTCAAGCTAATGTTAGACTAAACACTTACCTCGATGTTACGAACACAATTCAAGTTTCAATTATAGCTTTAGCCCTTGATTCCACCACCAATTCGCTAGTATCTAGTCACAAGTTACTTAATTACCTCAATAAACACTAAATGAATCAATTTGAATGCATGAAAATGAATTTCCCAAATTTTTGCCTAAAAAGTCAAAAATCGCCCCCTGGCCCACACAGTCAAAAATCGAGGTTCGAACCAAAATCTGATTACCCATTCCCCCACGAACCCAAATATATAATTTATTTTGAAATCGGACCTCAAATCGAGGTCCAAATTTCTAATTTTTAAAAAACCTAGGTTCTATCCAAAACACCTAATTTTCTCCATGAAAATCTTTGATTTTAAGTTGAAATCATGTTAAAAGATGTTAAGGAGAAAAAAAAATGAGTTAAAAATCACTTACCAACGTTTTGAAGAAGAAAGGTTACTTAAACAATCGCCTCTTATATTTTTAGGGTCTTAAAAAATGAAAAATAATTGAAAATCCCATCTAAATATACTACTCCCAGATGCCATGTGCCGACCGCACAAAATCAACTGCGGTCACACCGCCCTCCTTATGTTCTGCAGTTACAGGTCTTATTATTTTGGCCATAACTTTCTCTATAGATGTCCAAATTCCTATTATAATATGTTTCTGAAAACTAGATTCAAAGATCTACAACTTTTATTTTTGAATCATCCCCACATTCTTTGTAAATAAAAAGATATGAGCTTCTAAAATCGGACCCATGAATCTGTACGGACCGCACAAAATCAACTGCGTCCGCACAGTCACCAGTGCAGACAACACAAAAACTATTGCGGTCAGCACTGCGGGTTCAGAGGTTTGCACTTCTCTGAACCTGCAACAACCATGTTTTTAAGCCTAAGACATTCCGGGACCTATCCGAAACTCACCCGAGCCCTCGGAACTCCAAACCATACACACAACCTCAAAAATATTCTGTGGACTTATTCTTGTAATAAAATTACCAAAATAACATCATGAACATCGAATTAAACTTCAAGATCAATGGAATTTCTCAAA
Organism: Nicotiana glauca; assembly: GCA_026770625.1. Taxonomy (NCBI): domain Eukaryota; kingdom Viridiplantae; phylum Streptophyta; class Magnoliopsida; order Solanales; family Solanaceae; genus Nicotiana; species Nicotiana glauca. Next base: position 45,900 of record MU684117.1, read on the forward strand.
ACTCCTTTAAGCATCAAATTTCCCAATTAAGGTCCGAATCACATCAAACGGACTCCGTGTTTTACCAAACTTCACAAAGTTATCTTCAATTATATATAAAACCTGTACCGGGCATCGAAACCAAAATACGGGCCCGATACCAACATATTCTAATCAAAATTCATTCCTAAATCCTTTAAACAATTTCAGAAAATAATTTTCTTTAAAAATTCATTTCTGGGGCTTGGGACCTCGAAATTCGATTCCGGGCATAAGCCCAAGTCCCATATTTTCATACGGACCCTCTGAGACCGTCAAATTACGGGTCCGGGTCTATTTACCCAAAATATTGACCAAAGTCAAATTAGTTTATTTTATAATCAAAACTTATCATTTTTCACAGATTTTTACATTTAGGCTTTCCGTCTACGCGTCTGGATTATACACGCAAATCGAGGTGATGCTAAGAGAGGTTTTTAAGGCCTCGCAAAGTAGAATTTCATTGCAACACAAGTGATGACCCAAACATAAAGGTTGTTGGTTCGAAAGTTTATGGCTTCATATTTATTGTATCTAAATTATTTATGAATACTCTTGAGAAGTTATTTTCTTAATTGCATACCAAACACCGAAAAATGAATAATATTTCAAATCCATCACCATCTTCTTACGTTGCCGGCGATGCTTATCATCGGAAAAAATTTGAAAATCGGAGTCGCCTTCACCATTTTGCTCTCTTTCCTCCTTTCTGAGCACAATCTTAAACCCCAATTCATATACATAAAATTCTTCAATTTTGATTTTTTTTATCTTGCAACAACAAGCAACGTACCATCGACAAAAAACAAAGGACTTAGAATGTACAGAGACACAAGTGTAATAGAGACACAAAAAGGGGATACAACCAACAAGCAACGTACCATCGCTAGAAAACAAAGGACTACATCGATGGAAGTATTACACGGCCGACCACAACAAAGCAAAACCAAATCGCTGGAAATTAATCATTAGCGGACTCCACCACCTATTCTCCACTCACCAGACTCCTTCGGAAAATTCATGACCACAATGGACTGATGAACACGAAAATTACTTGGCCATAACTTCTTGATATCTTTAAAAACTTTAACCCGATTAATAAATCTGTTTATTTAGATTCCTTAAACGATAATTCTTCTTTTTTTTATACTATTAATATTTTTGCTTTTTAACTTGGCCACCACCTATTTATTTTGCTGTAATCAGGAAAGAGGGGAGAGAAGAAGATGGGCAGAAACAGGGGAATAAGGACGAATGGTTGGGAAATGGTAGAGTACTTGGGTGGGTTGGAAAATCAATTTACTCTTTTTCTTTTTTATTGTTATTCTTTATTATTTTTAAATTAAAATAAATATATCAACTCTCATTTTTAGAGCGTGTAATCACTCGTTTTTTTGACTCAGCAAAATGAATGACACATAAGCTCAGTCAACACTCGAATGGATTTAAAATATATGTTTGTTTGAATGAAATTTCATTGAATACAGGGACCGGGATAACAAAGTGACATAAGTATAAGAGTGATCTAGGCTATTTTGCCCTTATAATTCAACTTTTGCTTCCAGAAGAAAAAACCCTTTTAGATTCATCAAAATATAATTTGAAGTACGCCTATATTTTTCCACGACAATAAATAAAGTATAGGTTCAATAATTCCTCGCGTTGAACTATACTTCTTGTAACATATATATTTTTACATAAACAACTATATATTATATTTTTAAAGATTAATATTAATATCGGCAATAAGATTTTTGGTCATAACATAGCAATTGATCGATAAAAGAAAAAAAATATAACTCAAGAACATCATCTATAAGAGATATTAGATGAAATATAATGACGTAACACATAGTTATCTGACGTAATAAATTACTCTACTATTATAAATACTTGCTCAACTTTGCAAGTTCAAAAGATATCCAAAATATTCAACTAGTGCGTTAGTATAGTAACTTTTTTTTTTTCATTTAAATGAATATTGCATTTATTTGGACATCAATTGCTGCTATACATCAGTTGTTTTTATTGTATACTCCCATAAATTTTTATTGATAGAGGCGTAACATCCACGTTCAACGCACATAACTAATATTATATAAATATAACAGGTGATTAAGTTATCCGGAAAAGGGTAATATATGATAATGGAGCAAAATGTTTTAGAAAAAGGGGAGAAAAAAAGATTTTCAGTAAAATGCGAAGTCATAATAATGCATATTGTTAAATTTGGCCAAGAATATTGAACGAGATATCTAACACACACACTAAGATTTCGAAGACAATATATTCTAATTATTTATAATTAATCTAGTACGTAATTTCATGAGGGGTGACAACATAAAAAATCTATATCTTGCTTCAGTACAAGATTTAGCATCATTATTAGAATATTATGCTAATCTTATGATGATGTATTGATCCCAAAGAAGTGTGACACCTAGATCAAAAAAGCTAAGTGTGGTATCTTAATTACGGTATATAAAAAAATTTTAAAAAAAAGGAACTACTACGCACAGCTAGTACGAAGCAAGAATTTTAAGACCACCACCAACGGTTGTGGTTGGTTGGATACGATCATTTTACCCTCGAGATCTCGAATTCGAGTTTTGAAAATAAAAATATTAGTAGAAAGCACTTTTCGTTTTAATGGGCCTTACGAGGCGAAAATTTTAATTACTCGGAATCCTAATACAATTATCGAACACGAGTGAAAAAAGAAAAAAATAAAATAAAATAAAATAGAGCACATCCCCAAATACCCCTCCAACACCCTAAAAGAGTAATGGGAAAAAACAATAAAGAATGAAACAACCCATACTGCTATTAACTGATTGGAGATTATTCCTATAGCTATAGCCAGGAGAAAAATGAAATAAGCAAAGATGATATATTTAATTAATCAACAAAATCGCTGCAGAATTTTTAGTTGATCTGATTTTGATACTCTGTTGGTGACTGACGACGAAAGCACATCCAAACAAGAAAAGACGATAAGTAGATTCTTTTGCTAAAATAACCAAAATTTTATTCCCAATTTTATAAACTTCATAATTCAAGATACATGCATGCATGCAAATTTAAAAATCAGGGTATCCTTTCGGCCCTTCCAGTAAAAGAAATTTTCTACTAATTATATTAAAGTTAAGTAGTTCTTAAATAATATGTTGAAATGTAAAAAATACTCTAACACGTTGAATCAAAGATTCATAAAGAATGAATAAAGGTAAACTAATAGCTGAACACATGCCATTTATGTAAGAGAAATTTTCATAAAACACAATCTTTTAGTGGTATTTAACTATTTATATATACCATTTGCTATATTACGGATTGTAAATATGTTTTCTTTTGTTATAAGATGTATTAAATGTATTTAAGCTTCTGTATTTATGAATACACTAGCAAAAATAGACGTGAATCAGGAAGTCCAGCTAATCAGTTATTGTATTCGACTATATTCATGGCGTGAAACATGGGATTACAGCTGGACATATTATTGTATTCGACTGTGTTCATGGCGTGAAACAAGGGATTACACTACTTTTAAACAGAAAATGAATCAATTAACATAATAGACTCCTAATATAACTCAACAAACTCAATTATAATACACAAATTTTGTATTTCCAGTTATAATAAAGATTCTCAACCAAAAAATACCCCAAAAACATAGCAATCTTCGAAAAATTATATAATACATCTGAATATATAAATTATATTAATTAAAAAAAATAAATAAATACATTCATGACATATTGCGAGACAGTGAAATACAAAGAATACAGCGGGATACATTGAAATATAATTAAAAAAAGATAGTGCACACAATGAAATACATGAAATACAGCGAGATACATTGAATTACAATGGAAAAAAAGACAATGAATACATGAAAATACAATGTGATACGTTGAAAATACATTGAAATATATTAACAAAAAATGTCGTCTAGTCAAGAGGGCCGCTATTCTGATTCGAAACTCTCAAAATTTGGAGCACACTTGGTCTTGAAGATCTTTGCCCGTACAGCTTCGTTCCCCGGTGGTGCCTCTGCGAAAGATGCCATTTTTTGAATTTGGGGCTTTTCTGATTTTCAAAAAGTATAACCTAAAAAAAATAGTGTTAGAAACGGACCCTTCTTTGGTGATTTTAGGATCAAGTACTTGAGTAGAAGAACGCATAAGCTTTGAGACAAAGTAATGGAGGATTCCAATTAGGACCATAACAACTGAGAGCGGGATTAATAGTTAGTCTCTAATTGCTATATCAAATACTAAATTTTCAGCCATTTTTTTTTGAATCTGGTGTTTGTGATTAGAATCAGAATTTTGGTGGCGTACAAGGAAATAACAAGGAAGAAAAAGAGGAGAAGAAAGCGGCAAAAATATGAAAGAATGAGAGAGAAAAATAATACAAAGAGTATTTTATAGCTTAAGGGTAGGAGATAACCATAAATAGATATTTGGCTATAAAAATAAAAAAAGATAGCTATGAAATATAATTTTTTAAAAGGGTATTTATTTAAAATAAATAAGGTATCAACCTTTGGTATAAGAGATAACTAATCCTTTAAGAAAAGTAAAAAATAATAATTTGGGACATTCAGAATCAAGTCACCTAAATAAGTAAGCACCGTTTGAACTCTATGAGTTCAACTTTTAAGGTTTTTAACATTTAACTTATTATTTTTTTTAAAATTAAGGGTTCATATCTACTATTTTTATAATTTTAACAAATTTTTACTCTGCATCAAAAGTTATGAATTTAAATTAAACCCATAATTATCACACTGCATACGCCCCTAGTCATAATCAGTGAAACCGGCCAAGAGTATTCAGTACGAAGAAGAGAGCATCTCAAGAGTTACTTCACCTTAATTTAATTTGATAATCACTCCATCGAGGCACGCAATCACTAGTTACAATTTATGAAATTTTGACTTGTACTATTCATAAAAAGAAGCCGATTTTAGTCTCAAATTTCTTTTTTAGTAGTCTCATGACCTATATGTTGTGCGGACTTTTTAAAATATTGTCGCACCCATGTCGGATCCTCCAAAAATACACTATTTTTGGAGGATTCGACACGCACCCGACGATATTTTCGGAGAGTCCGAGCAACATAGCTCATAACCAAAAAAGAAAATTGATATATTTTAATTAGAAGGGGTAATGCCGGCATATACACTATCTTTCACATATCTCATTTGTGAGATTCACTAGATTTATTGTTGTTGTTGTAGTATTTGGAATTTATCTTAAACCGATAAACATTTGAAGATTCTACAGCTAGATGAAGATTGAAGATCACACCCAATCACAGTTTTGTTTCTGCAATCTGCATGATGTTAAAAAAGGGCCCCATATTTTATCAATCAGAATAGTATATAATTGCACACTTTCTGTCTAGTTCATTGACATCAGAACAAAAGGCAAGCTATTTAAAGATAATGATAGCATCTATGATTAGATTTATGATTGTTATCTACTTGTCAAAGTGAGTCCAGAATAACATCTCCCCCCCTTAGCCACTACTTTTTAAAACAATTTCTTTTTGTCACTTTTTCATTAAATAATTGCATGTCTGCATGTCTCTTGGTTGTGAAACAGATCTACTTTTTAGCTTTAAAAACCTATGTGTATAATGTGTGGATGTGAACTGGGAAAGGGTCCCTTTGCTTTGAAAAATAGGGAAGAATTGGTGTGGGCATTTAAAGAAGTATTCAAAGAGGAGAATTAGAAACAAAACAAATTTTGTTGTTTGATACAAATTGGAAACTGTGCTTGTAGGGTAAGAATTATCTCAAAGCTACATGACCTTCTGTTATATGTGAAGGGAGCTGTATAATTTGATGGGCTGGACTTTTGTCAAGAAAGGAAACTAGACTTTTTTTTTTGAATTTTAAGTGTGGCTAAGAGTGAATAAATTCATTTTAGGTTGGTGTTTATATCTATTGCTCCCTCCGTTCTAATTTATGTGAACCTGTTTGACTGGGCACGGAGTTTAAGAAAAAATAAAGACTTTTGAAATTTGTATCCAAACAAGTCAAAAAATGGCACAGAGTATTTGTGTGGTAATAAAAGCTTCTCATTAAGTAGAATTGTAATTTTAAGCTAAATTGTTACCAACTTAAGAGAGGGGTCATTCTTTTTGGAATGTACCAAAAAGGAAATCGGTTTACATAAATTGGAACAGAGAGAGTACATTTTTCATGACTTTAAATAGGAAAATTAGTTTCAATAATGTCTAGTTTTAATTTTGGGAGAAATTTAAAAATAGCCAGATTTACAACTGGTCGTTCAAAAATAGCCTGATTTCAAAAGTAATCGAAATTTAATCACTTTTTATGTAAAGATAAATTTGAGCGAAAACACTGTTCAAAACCCGAAAAATACTCCAGTATATTATGCTGGAGTTCCAGCATAAGTATACTTGAACTCTAGTATATTATACTGGAGTTCCAGGATAGTATGCTGGAACTCCAGCATAATATGTTGGAGTTCCAGGATAAGTACACTAGAACTCCAGCATAATATACTGGAGTTCCAGCAAGTATATTGGTCCAGTATAATATACTGGAGTTCCAGCAAGTATATTGGTCCAGTATAATATACTGGAGTTTGGAGCACTAGTGATTCAGTATATTATACTGGAGCCAGCAAAGTATACCGGTCTAGCATAATATGCTGGAGTTCATGCACAAATGCACTGAACTCCAGTATATTATGCTGGACCGGTCTTTATTGCAGCAAAACGGTGGCTATTTTCATTGACTTGGTAAATGCTAGCTATTTTTGATTGACCAGTCCGAAAATTGGCTATACTGTGCTATTTTTACTTTAATTTTGTGCATTGAAAGTGTAAAATATTTTAACTGATAGATTAACTTAACCTATATGTAATTCTTCATAACAAGCTTATAGCCCGTTTGGCCAAGCTGCAAAAATCAGCTTATTTTGAGAAGCATTTTTTTTTAAAAAATGCTTTTCTCAAAAGTACTTTTGGTGAGAAGCAGTTTGTGTTTGACTAATTAGTTTGAAAAACACTTCTGAGTAGCAATTAGTGTTTGACTAAATTGTTAAAAACTGCTTCTAAGTATATTTTTCTCAAAAGTGATTCTCAAAAAAATGCTTTTGGAGAGAAGCTACTTTTTTTTTGCTTCTCCAACTGCTTCTAAGTGTATTTTTCTCAAAAGTGCTTCTCAAAAAAGTGCTGTTGGAGAGAAGCTACTTTTTTCTGCTTCTCCAAAACTGCTTCTACTTCTCCTCAAAAATACTTTTTTTCCTTCCAGAAGGTTGGCCAAACACCTCATTTTTTAGCCAAAAGTGCTTTTGATAAAAAAAAATAAAAATACTTTTGACCAAAAATAAGCTTGGCCAAACATGCTATTAATCTGTTATAGTTGTCAAATTGCATTGATAATAAAAAAAGAAGTCTTTAATCTGTCAGTATATAAATACTTCGACTGATACATCTTTTTGTTTTTTACTATTCTTCATAACTATGTATACCAGAATAGTATTTTCCACTGACAAAATCAAAAGAAGGATGTTGAACCAAAAAACTAGTCTTGTATATTTGTGAATTTCTGCTCGAAGCCAAGTAATTCGAAGATGATCTAATTATGCCAAAAGAGATTAATTAATTTAGGACTTTGTAGTGCTCAGCTTTGCTGTTTGGTCTGCCCTTTTTTTTTTTGCTAATTAATTATTTTATTAATCACAAAGGATTGTTCTTTACAATGCCATAGTCCAGCTTATACTCAGCTGACTATCTAATCTTCCTCTACTTTACTAATTAAAACAGAACTATGATAGCTACTCTACTATAACAAAAATTGCTGCATATGATTCCTATTTCTAAGGCTTGCTCTAACATTACAAATATAGGCTAGTTCTCTTGCTAAGGCTTCACTGTTGCGGTATCTTTTCTCAAATATACGTGTGTTCCTTTCCATCCATATTTCATATGATATTTCAGTGATCACCATCTTGAAGATACTAGCTCTACTTGATCTCCCCTTAGCTTTGCTGATGATCCGTTGAAGTTGTTGATCCCAGTTGTGACTCTTTAGATGATCTTCTTGAATCCATTGCATTAGTTGTTTCCATAAGCTTTCTGAGTATGAACATAGCAAAAATAAATGATCTCTTGTCTCTGTATGTTCTTGGCATAAAACACACTGTTGGTTAATGTTCATTCCCCATTTAGCCAGTCTATCCATGGTTGGTAGTCTTCCTTGTAGCAATAACTATAGATTAAACACAACTTTTGGTCGAGCAGAATTCTGGGAGATTAGGTTCTTCCAGCTTACTCTTGGCAGATCTCCTATAAGCTGAAGGTATATTTGTCTGATGGAGCACCTGAGATCATTTGAGCTTTAGACTTGTTGTAGGATTCCTCTTGAGGCAATTATTCTTCTGACCATCCAGCTAGCCTGTTTTGGAATTGGCATAGTCTCTATTTGCTGTTGTTTCAC
>MU684123.1:31112-49594 GCA_026770625.1 Nicotiana glauca
TCCATAATATTGTAAACCTGATTTCTTTCTTTTAGAAGGGGGGAAAAGGGGGGGCGTCGACACATAGTTGAACAAATAGAGAAAAACTATGGCTCAATTATATAAAAACATAACAAGAATTTATTATACAAAAGGTTCTATCAAAAATCTAGATAACAAATTAGCTATTCATAATAATATATAAAACTACAATACTAAAAGTCATAACCAACAGTGAAAAATAGGAAGAGGAAGGAAAAAAACTCGTAGAAGAATTCCCAAGCCTTGCTCCTATTGTGTCTCTGCCTCCTTAGGTCAAATTTATGTCAAAAATATGTCCAACTCTAAAATACTGTTTTCCATGTATATATACCAAGTAGGGTCGGGCCCAAATAATTATACCTTCTCCTACGCGAAAAAGGACAATATTTCATGTTTGGACTGTCGCGGCCGCGGTATATGGCAGGTATACTGCTTCAGCGCGCCTCAGGTCCGCGGTTGCGGTATTTACCGCATTTTTTAACCTATTCCGTTTGGAAGTTAGATAAACATAAAACATAAAAGTTGTAGCCATTTGAGTTAGATTTCCAACCATATATTGTGGAGCCCAAATGGAGTTCTGAGAAAAGAGTTATATCCATTTTACTATACAGTGCGCAATATGCCTACTCGAGTCTTCGTTTGTTCTTAATTATGAAAGTTGACCCCTGACATGATCCCGACTTAATTCCTTGGACTTTTACTCAGACTTAAAAGCTCCAAATCACTTTAATTCATTCTATAACATCTATATAACTCGAAATCACTCCTGCAAGGCATAAAACACACAGTTAGCGCAAGACACTAGCGATTAATGCTCAAACTCATTAAAGTGAAGTAAATTAGAGTGTAATAAGCGACTAAAATACATAATTATAGCCCATCATCAAACCTTCAACTGGTGTGAAGCATATGCAATAACTTTCCCCTCCTGCCTCAATACACATCCCAAGCTAACGCGTGAAGCATCGCAATATACTGTATACATCCCTGAACCGGAAGGCAACACAAGAACTGGTGCTGTAGTCAAAGATGCCTTGAGCCTATGGAAGCTCTCCTCACAATTATTGGACCAACGGAATGGAGCACCCTTCTGGGTCAATCTAGTCAAAGGTGATGCAATAGATGAAAAACCCTGCACGAATCGTCGGTAATAACATGCTAACCCTAGGAAACTCCTAATCTCGGTCACTAAAGTAGGATGTGGACAACTCTGAACTGCCTCAATCTTCTTGGGATCCACCTTAATACCCTCTCCTAACACAACATGCCCCAAGAATGCCACTGACTCTAGCCAAAACTCACACTTACATAACTTAGCATATAGCTTCTTCTATCGCAAGGTCTGAAACACTACTCTCAAATGCTGCTCGTGCTCCCCCAGGCTACGTGAGTATATCAATATGTCGTCAATGAAGACAATAACAAAGGAATCAATATAAAGCCTGAATACCCTGTTCATCAAGTCAATAAATGCAACTGGGGCATTAGTCAAGCCAAACGACATCACCAGAAACTCATAATGACCATATCTAGTCCTGAATGCAGTCTTCGGAACATCTGAGTCCCGAATCTTCAGCTGATGATACCCTGACCTCAAGTCGATCTTAGAGAACACCCTAGCACCCTGCAACAGGTCAAACAAATCATCAACACGGGGCAACAAATACTTGTTCTTGATGGTGACTTTGTTCAACTGGCGGTAATCAATGCACATCCGCATAGTTCCATCCTTCTTATTCACGAATAACACTGGTGCACCCCAAGGTGACACATTGGGCCTAACAAACCCCTTTGCCAACAACTCCTCAAGCTGCTCCTTCAAATCCTTAGTATCCATACGGTACAGTGGAATAGATATAGGCTGAGTGCCTGGAGCCAAATCAATATCTCGATCCGGAGGCATGCCAGGAAGGTCAGAAGGAAAAACATCGGTGAACTCTCAAACTACTGGGACTGAATCAATCATCGGAGACTCTGTAGTGGTGTCTCGAACATAAGCTAAATAATCCAAATATCCTTTGACCACGTGCTGAGCCTTCAGAAAGGAAATAACCCTACCAGACGTATCAACTGTGGAACCCTTCCACTCCAATCTCGGCAACCCTGGCATCACTAGTTAAATAGTCTTGGCATGGCAATCTAGGACAGCGTGATATGGATACAAACAATCCATTCCTAGGATGACCTCAAAATTGATCATATCAAGCAACAGAAGATCTGTTCTAGTCTCAAAATCGCAGAAAGTGATCACACAGGACCGGCAAATCCTATCCACAACCACAGAATCACCCGCAAGAGTGGACACATGAACAGGGGTGCCCAAAGGCTCAGGAGAGATAACCAGGAAACGAGAAAACAGAGATGATACATATGAATAAGTAGACCCTGGATCGAATAATACCGAAGCATCCTTACCACCGATGAAAATAATACCTGTGATGATGGCATATGAGGCCAATGCATCTAGCCTGGACGGAACGGTATAGAATCTAGTTGGAGCACCGGCTGTCTGGCCTCCACCTGATTGAGCAGTAGCTGGCTGACCTCTCCCTGCCTGACCTCCGCCTCTGGGACGGCCCCTATCGGCCTGCCCTCCACCTCTAGGCGGCTGGTCAGCTAGTGCTGAAATCATGGGCTGATGACCCTGCTGCACTGCCTTGCCCCAAAGCCTGGGGCAAGTCCTCTTCAGATGACCTGGATCTCCACACTCGTAGCATGCTCTAGGCACCATAGCCTGCTGCCTTGGAGTTTGAGTCTGCTGACCCGAATACCTACTGGAAGAACCCTGGATAGCTGGCGGGCGATAGGAACTCTCAGGCACGGCGCTAAATAGAGCACTAGAAGAATCCTGATACCCAGAATACCCGTCGAAGGAACCCTGAGTAGCTGGTGGGCGGTAAGAACCCTCTGGCATCGCACTGAAATAAGGCCTCGCTGGGTATCTCGGGGAGGGGGTGGTGTTGTTGAATATGAGGGCCTGCTGGGCTGACCCCTCCCGAAGTGACCTGTACCCCTAGCTGGGGCACCTCTGAACTCTTCTGAAAATCTAGCCCTCTTATCCTGCTGCATCTGCTCTCTACCCCTGAGACGATAACCCTCAATCCTGCAAGCAATCTCAATCACTAGCTGATACCCTGTACCCATCTCTACCTCGGGCCATACCCGATCGGATAGTGTGCTGTAACCCCGCAACGATCCTTCGTACTCTCTCCGCCTCTGTAGGAAGTATCATGAGTGCATGGCGACAACTCAGAGAACCTCGCCTCATAATCGGTTACTGACGTCTGACCCTACTCTAGATGTTCAAACTGACACCGCAGCTCTTCCCTCTCAGAGGGTGGGATGTATCGATCCAGGAATAACTGTGTGAACTAACCCCAAGTGAGGGGAGGAGAACTTTCTGGCCTGCCAAGTGTATAAGACTACCACCATCTATAGGCCCTGCCCTCCAACTGAAAAGTGGTGAAGTCAACTCCATATGACTCCAATATCCTCATGTTTTGCAGTCTATCCCTGCACCTGTCAATGAAGTCCTGGGCATCCTCATGACGCTCACCCCTGAAGACTGGAGGGTGAAGCCTGGTCCATCTGTCCAATAACTTCTGCGGATCGCCATCCACAGCTGGCCTAGGCTGGGGTGCCACTGCAGCAACTGACTGAACCCAATCTGTGGGTAGTGCACTCGGAGTCTGATATACTGCAGCTGCATGACCTGGAGCCTGAGCAGTATGGGTCTGGTCTCCCCCTTTTGCCTATGAGGTGGCTGGGTCTGTTGGAAATAAACCAGCTTGAGTCATAGAATCCATGAACCATAGCATGTGGCCCATGACCTCCTAAAATCCCGATGCTGTCATGAAATCTGCCGGGGTAAGCTCAGATGTGGGCACCTCGCCTGCTCCACAATAATAGGATCCCCCGTAGGATCTGCTGGTGGTGCAACTAGAATGGCTCTGGGACGCCCTCGCCCCCTGCCATGGGTGGGTGCCCTTCCCCGGCCTCTTCCTCGGCCTCTAGCAATGGGGGGAGCTGCTCCTCCCGGGTCCGGAACGTTAGCGGTGCGAGTTCTCACATCTGTGAGATAATAGAAGAGGGAAATTTAGTATACCAACCATTGCATGGTAGGATGTGAATAAAGAGTAGGTTTTCCTAATACCATATAGCCTCTCGAAGATAAATACAGACGTCTCTGTACCGATTAACATTTGTTGGCCCAAGTTCAGTTGAAGTTTTGAAGATTGACAAATGAACTCAGGGAAGGACCTGGTCCATCTTGGGAGACACAGTTAGTCATAACCTTTGCACATGAAAGGCACGTGAGGAAGATATGTATTGAAGATTGCGCAGCAAATATCTTCTGAACGGAATCGAAAAGGTTGCATTGATTTCTAAGGAGGACAGTCTCCTTATTACAAGAGAACACAATCCTAAGCTAGGATAAGGATGGGAGTTTGTATTGGTTAAGGACTCAAATCGACTAAGGATAAGCATTGGAGTCTCGATCAAACTCTAACTACTAATCTATTAAATAACCAAGTTGTTCTCTTTTACAGGTAATGCACATACGCAGAAGTTAAGCATATTTGAGAGCAAAAAGAGCAAGTCTGATTTGCAAGCAATATATGCGAGATACAAGTGTGCACGTCTGAAGCTACATGAACTAAGATAGAAGAACCAGTTTCATCATTGTGTTTGTTCTAAGTCTAGTTCAATTGTAGTAGGTTTTAATATTGTACCTTTCAGCTTTCTTAGAAGCAATTGTATTAGGTACTTTGAGTATTCAAGTTAGAGTTAACTTGAAGGTGTCGCAACAGTTGAGGCAGTGTGCTACATTGGGATTAGAGTTAATCCTTAGGTTTACAAAGAGTTTTGTAAATGCAGTTTTTGGCTCAGTAATTTAGTGGAGTTTGGGAAAATCCTACTGAGTAGTAGGTCGTGGTTTTTCACCTTTTGAGCCAGGTGTTTTCCACGTAAAAATCTCTGTGCACTTTACTTTCAGTACATATTATTCCGCAAACTATTGTAGTTAGAACACTTAGAAGAAACAGGTTCTTCTAACGCGAAAAGTAGGTACCACACAAATCACCCCCCCCCCTGTGTGGTATTGACATTAATAACATCAAAGACTCTATCAGGTTTGTCCATAACTCGTGAGACCTACGTGAACCTAGTGCTCTGATACCATGTTGTTACGACCCATTTCCATGATAGGTCATGAAGGCGCCTGACGTCGTTGCCAGGCAAGCCAACGCGGAAACATTTCTAACTTCTAATGTTAATTTTATCAGAATTTAAGTGAAATAAATAATTCAATTTGGATTCAAAACCAAAAGTGATAGATAATGTAAGTAAAATAATTATGCAACCCAAAACGTAAGTCTACCAATGTGTGTGTGCCAAGACCTGATGTCACAAGTATGGGCATCTAGTAGAATATACAAAAGAATATCTCTATCCTACTATCTGAGATAAAGAAAGACAGTAAAGTAAAGGAAGAGTCCATCTGGCTGCTGAGCAGTATAGGAAGGAAGCAGCTCACCGTGGAAGTCTATGCCACAAGCTCAAGGGCGCGCACCGGACTGGTAACCAGATGTATCTGCCTCAGATCCTGTACAATTAAGTACAAAAGTGTAGTATGAGTACATAAACAATATGCACCCAGTAAGTATCTCGTCTAATCTCGAAGAAGTAGAGACGAGAGGTCGGCTCGATACTTACAAGGGTTAATTAATATGAGAAGAGTTCATAATAAGCATGAATTTCGCAAGTTATTAACAATTAATAATCATGGAGTAACAGTTCTTTCCCAAGTACTAACATGGATTCTAGCCCATAGTCTAAGCAGATATGTAACGCCGCCCTTGAAGGACTACTAAGTAAAATATGCATAAATAATCACCGTGGGACGTACGACCCGATCCAACATAAAATAAATTGTTCACTACCGCGGGTCAAACGGCTTAAACCATAGATGCATCTATTACCCTGCCCGCGAATCACCCGTGCGACGCGGTCAAACAGAAATAAGCTTATTGACAAGCAACAACAACAATCAATATATATGTGAGGAGTAGCCATACACAGGAATGCCAATTATTCTCTTTTAAAGGACCAAACAGGATAAGGGTCATTCTCTAGTCTCGTTCTTCTTAATCAAAATAGTTCATGCGAATCCAAGTTAATCAAACAGTACTAGAATATCACATAAAGCATGCTTATGGGTCCTAAACTACCCGAACTTAGCATAATAGTTGCTACGCACGGACTCTCATCACCTAGTACGTACGTAGCCCCCGAATATAATGACAAATAATTCAATTATTATTCCAATGGGGACAATTCCCTCTTACAAGGTTAGAAAGGAGACTCACCTCGCTCCAAAGCCCACTTCCAATATCAAGACAAGCCCAAGTCCTCAATTCGGAGCCGAACAATCACAAACTAGTTAAATGAAGTAAGAACTAGTCAATAGAGGCTTATGAGATTGAATTCTAACTATTTAAATAATTTCCCAACCTTTTACCCACGTTTCCGAAATTTCGACCCCGGGCCCCCATGCCCGGATTCCGAGATTTTTTTAAGAAAGTTGTTCTCTACAACCCAAGGATCAATAGTATATGATTTCTAGTTCATTTCATAACAAATTTCGTGGTCAAATCTTAGTTTTATTAAAACCCTAGGTCTAGTTCTAACCCTTTGATTTCACCAAATTTTTAGTGTTTAATCTGTCTAATATACATGCATTTAAACTAATAATGAGTGAAAATAACTTACCTTACAATGCTAAATGTAAATCTTCTCTCAAGAGCCCCCAAATCGCCCAAAGGTTGAATGTAAAATGATAAAAATGGTCTTTGAGCTCGAATTAAATGAAGCTCACTGCCCAGCCACTTCTGCTTCTGCAGTTAGGGGACCGCATCTGTGGTCCCGCACCTGCGAAGGGGGAGCCGCATCTGCAGAACTGGGCAAAAGGGGATGGACCACTTCTGCGGTCTGAGGCCCGCATCTGCAGTTGGGAAGCCGTTTCTGCGATTCTGGCCTGGATTGCCCTTCACCGTTTCTGCGGAGTCATGACCGCACCTGCGGTTCCGCACCTGCGGCCCTAGGACCACAGATGCGGTTATGACAGAAATAGCAAACTCAACCCTTTTCTTCAAATTTCTACTTCACTCGAGCCTCGTCCGCTTGACGCTCGGGGCCCCCGGGCCCCGCTCGAATATACCGACAAGTCCAAAATCACTAGGCAAACCTACTCGAACCCTCGGAATGCTCAAAACAATGCTAAATCTAGGAATCACCCCTTAAAACCAAATGAATCAAACTAATGAACTTCAAGTTCTTAATTCTCCTCTAACGGGTCAAAACACCCTTAAACTACTCAAATTGACACCAAATTTTACGGGCAAGTCTTAAACGATATTTCGGACATGTACCAAGCTTCGGAACCAAAATACGAGCCCGATACCTAGGAAATTAATGATTTCTAAGTTTCTTTAATTCTTTAAAACTTCAATTTAACAATTTATAATAAAAATTTATTACTTGGGCTAGGGAATCCGGACATACGCCCAGGTTCCGTATTTTTCTACGGACCCTCCGGGACCGTCAAATTATGAATCTGGGTTCATTTTCCCAAAAAGTTGACCGAAGTCAAACTTGATCTTTTAAGAGAATCCTAAAGAAACAATTGGACATATTTCACTCAAAACTCTTCTAACTCCCGAACCAACCATCCCCGCAAGTCGTAAATTAGCTAAAGCAAGCACGGGAAGTTTTAGTTAAGGGAACGGGGTTCTAAAAGGCAAAACGACCAGTCGGATCGTTACAATGGATGGTGAAGTAGGGGTGGGCATCGGTCGGTTCGGTTGTGAATATTACGGTTCTTCATATCAGTTATCGGCTTATAAATATACTAAATCGATAATCGAACCGATAAGATATCGGGTATCGGGTATCGGTTAATCGATTATCATTCTTTAACAGTTCTGTTATCAGTTTACCCGAGAAGAATAAAAGCTATCCAAAAAATTCATATTTTTATTATATAAATTGTGACCATACTATTAAGAGAAAGGAATTGAAATTTTGCTCTTAAGAGAAGAGGGCTTAAATTTCAACTTAGAAAATAAAACTTTCTTTGCATTTGAAAATATAAGCGAATGATCTCAATTTTTAAAGTTATAAGTTAATAGGAGTAAGGGTAAGACATTCAACAATATGATCTTACTAACTATCTTACTGCAGGTGGGCATAATTCATAGAAAATAATGATATCTTAATCTTGTAAGTACTAAAGAATCAGTGACATAAAAGAAACAAATAGAAAAATTAAAAATCTGAACAATTAATTCTCTAAAGTTTAAAACTAAAAATCTTAATTGAAAAATTAAAATGAGAAATTCAGAAAAGTTTAAAACTTATTCTAAGGATTAAGGTCAGAATATGAAGAGTAACTACCGAGAGAATTGAGAGAATGAAGCCATACGGTGGTTTTATATACTTAGTGGGTAAAATTATAATTTTAATAAATCTTATTGGGCTATCGGTTACACCGTTAATAAAATTGGGCAAACCAAGACCCGAATCAATAACCCATTAATCAAATAATATTAAACCGTTATCGAACTATTTACCTAATAACCCGATACCGATAATCTCAATAGTATTTTCTCGGTTCGGTTTATCAGTTATACCCGATATATGCCCAGCCCTATGGTGGAGGGACCTTTGAGCAATTAGGTTCTCGAGAGCTTCCCATTCTATAGTAAATTTTTGGGTCTTAGGGTGTGGGGGACGAAGTAGGGCTTTTAAAATGACTCCACAGGTGCGCTCTCGGGCACTTAAAGGCTCAAACGCGCACCTGGACGCGCATCAAGGCAGTAGCACTGCCAAAAATGCGCAGCCGCGCACGGGACCATCTGGGGGCGCACCTGGGTGCGTATACTGTGCATTGTCCAATAAAACGCACATAACTTTTTTTCAAAAATCCGTTAGGGTTCCACAATATATCGTTAGAAAGATATTTCAAAGGGATACAACTTTCATGTTTTACATTTTCCAAATTCCTAACAAAGTTTTACAAAATATTTATAGAAGACAAATATTCCTTAAACTTAGTCGATTTTATCAAATCTTATGCACCTCACTCTCCGTCTTGATTTCAGAATAACTATTTTCACCCATACTCATCCTGATAGGACTTCATATGCCTAAGATGTCACACTAATACTCATTTAACACGTTCATACCTAGTTTTTAGAGTTTACGGAGTTTTACACATTGACTCCCAACTTTTAAGTATGTTCTTGTTCATACTCTTGCCTATTTCTTTTTCCATAGTGATATCCAGTACTGACAATAACAACATTACTTGCGGTCATTTAGTTGGGATTTTAGATTGTTATCCCACCCTTCCGTAGTAATAAAATAATACTATAATTTCGGAATTAATTGTACTGCAATTTTTTTAACCAATTTTAAAATTTAATTTCGGGATTAATTATTCCTCATCCATCATATCAAACAAGCTGTTAATGTTTTACTGGCAGAATAGCCCAATAAACACTTTTACTTATTCCATTTTATCATCCCGGTCCCAATAGTCTACGAAGTTTCATCCAAACACTCATAGTTTTTAAAACACATTAGTTTAAACCCCCTCTAACCTCACATATTCTTCAAACACACGATGTGGATGACACATCATAGTCCACATCAAAATTTTAATGACATATCATTCTTTCTTTTTTACTTTAATTTAAAAAATCTCAAATTTTCCTTTTTTCACTCTACTCCACCCCCACCCTTGACTATCTATCTCTATTTTTTACAGCATAAATAACACCACATACTTTCTGCATTTACCGGTGGCAGCACCGCCGTGAACAACTAAACCCTACCATTTTCCAACTTTCCATCGTCCATCTCCCTTTCAGAGATTTTTGTCAAATGCTGCTGCCCACAACTTCAAATCCACCATGTAAATCACCTTGAACTCATTTCCTCCATTAATGTCAATGCACCACCACTAAAATTCCTCAATATTTCCATATGTCCACACAATTTTATATTGTACACCCCGCCTAATTTTACAAAGACCTTCGTCAGCCACTCTTCATTCTTCAAAACAACTGCATCTCCAACACCTCACCATAAACTACCCAAAAAATTAAATTTCAGCTTCTCTCATCAAATAAAAATTTACTGTTAAATATTCGCTCCACCACCTGAGAATTCATTAGTCTTGAAAAAATTGTCACTCAAACCAGATTCAATATCATGATAGACATAGATCTAATTCATCTCTAAAACATTAATGGTGGTTGCTCTTCAAAAAGGATTTCATATTTTTTCTCAAATCTTGACTGAAGGATTGTGAAAATGGGGAGGGGAATAATGGGAAAGGAACAAGGGGAGAAAGAGAAAAGAAATGGAGGAGCGGTGAGGAAGAATGTGAGGGGGGAAGGGTAGAAAGAGAATAAGAAATGGGGGAGGGGATGGGGTGGGGGAAAGAAGAAAGAACACACACATATACATATATATATATATATGTGTGTGTCTTTTACTTTTTCTTTTTATTTTAATCATTTTTAGTCTAACCTTTTATGTTTACTCTCCTTATACGAGTGAAGTTCACGTATTTTGTCCAACTCGATTGCCACACATACTTGGTCAACGGTCAGAGGGATTTAAATTAATGTATTTTACAAATTATGAGTGTGTGGATGAAATTTCGTAGAGTATCGGGATCGAGATGACAAAACGTGACAAATAAAAGTGTTTATGATGCTATTCTATCTTACTTGTACTTTCTAAATCTTCTCAATTTAACTGGAAAAAAATTAACTTGATCATTCATTTACAATTTTATGTATGTTTTAACACAAAGAATTTGACTTGATTGGATTTTAGTTTGGCGGATTCTCATATATTGGCTGATCTCAAATATTAATTATTCAAGATTCGGTAAAAAGCGACAATAATACTACAACCCATTACAAAGATGCATATATTTATAACTCCATGGGTTGCCTCTGTATATATGTATTTTATACTACATTTACTCATGTGATATTTATTCTATACTTAGAAAATGACAAACATGATCCTTTATGTTTGGAGTAGGTTAAAATGGTTCTTTAAATCTATTATTGAGCAGTTTTGGTCCTTTAAATTTATCAAAAATTAGCCTTTTTGGTCTCTATCAACAATTTAGCAAACAACAATAACAAACAACAACGACCCAATAAAATTTCACTAGTGGGGTCTAAGGACGGTATTATCTATGCAGACCTTACCCCTACCCCGAGATAGTAGAGAGACTGTTTTCGAAATACCCTCGCCTCGAGAAAACGAAAAGAGACAAAATCAGACTCAAGAACCATCAAATCTAAGAGACTACAACACCAAAAGTTGCACTAGACACCATAAATAGATTAAAAAACAAAAAAAACTACACATTAAAAAGTTGTACCAAACTCTAGAAATAGATCAGACAGCAAAAATTACAAAAAAAAAAAAAGTTACACCTTCGAATATGAGTTCATGTTAAATCCTTTATTTTTTTAACTTTTATTTAAACCTAATAATCAAAATCTGTTAAATATTTGACCAGGATTAAAAGTTCTCATTTTTAACAAAGTTAACGGATCAAAATTGCTCAGAAATATATTTAAGGGGGTTTAAACGTATTAAGTATTAGAATTTATCATTTCTCGACTCTATTTTTGGATGAAATATTCTCTCTTTACAGACTTAATTATTACCCTAATTTTCTCGTGCAGACATATTTATTTGCGACTCTTTCTTTCTTTTCACCATTCTAAAACCCTGCAAATCCAAACTGATAATGGGGAAAGTGAAAGGAAAACATCGTCTGGACAAGTATTACCACCTAGCCAGAGAATGCAGATACCGTTCAAGAGCTGCATTTAAACTGATCCAACTCAATTCCAAATTCTCCTTTCTCCACTCATCCCAATCCGTTCTCGATCTTTGCGCCGCTCCGGGCGGTTGGATGCAGGTCGCCGTCAAGAAAGTACCCGTCGGCAGCCTTGTTGTAGGCGTAGACATTGTTCCCATTAGGCCAATTCGCGGTGCAATTGCTGTACAAGAAGATATTACGACGCCAAAGTGTAAATCAACTATTAAAAGAATTATGGCTGAAAAGGGTGTTAGAGGGTTTGATTTGGTATTACATGATGGGTCTCCTAATATTGGTGGAGCTTGGGCTATGGAAGCTACTCAGCAAAATGCTTTGGTCATTGATTCTGTTAAGCTTGCTGCTGAATTCTTAGCTCGTAATGGAACTTTTGTTACTAAGGTACGTGTATATATATATATATATATGGAGGTTTTTATTAGTATATGATTATTATATTCATATGAATGTTATCAAAATCTATTCTTTTTTTCATTTTGGGGTATTTTATACTGTAGTTGGTCTCTTATTTTATTTGGATATTCATATGGATATTGTTATCAAACTCAATATATACTATATCTGTTGTTTCTCTTTTCTTGTCGGGTTTGTGTGGAGGAGGGAAACTTCAATACACACATACATCTAAGCACACAC
Source organism: Nicotiana glauca (assembly GCA_026770625.1). NCBI lineage: Eukaryota > Viridiplantae > Streptophyta > Magnoliopsida > Solanales > Solanaceae > Nicotiana > Nicotiana glauca. The sequence continues at coordinate 43,708 of MU684123.1, forward strand.
AATGGTGTAAGGTAGCCCAGTGCACGCGGGGTTCGGCGGGCCGCATCCTAAGGGAGGTAATGCAGACAACCTATCCTCGTGCAACCATTAGTGGTTGATTCCACGGGATTCAAAAATAATCCAAAAAAGTCACACTTGGAATTTGGACTGTATTTCTATTATGTTATGGGGATTTTCAAAAATCTGTTTTTACCAGCATAAGTGACTGTCATATGAGGTTTTAATTCTATGAGTTATCATAGTGGATGTTATCAAAATTTGAATTACTTTTTCTTTGTAACTTTTCTGACTTATTTGAAAAATAATACTTATATGTTATTTGTCTTTTTTATTGGGTGGTTGGAGGGAAGCAGGGATGCTGGTTGTCTAGTTTGTTACACTTAGTATTGCTCTGTCTCTATGTCTATGTTGTGACTCATTATGTTGGGGATGGGTGGAGGGAAGCTTTATTATGTTATTTGTTACTTATTTTGGGGTGGGTGGGGGAAAATGGAAGCTTATAAGTTATAGTATCTAGTTCGTTACTTTAGTATTCTGGTGATACACAGTGACACTCACAGGCGCGCTTTTTGCGTCCCCTCCTGGTATAGTCCCTATGAGAGTAAAAGATATAATTTCTCGACTCACACAAAGGCCTGTTTGAATGAAAGGACATATGTAGCTCAGGCATTGTTTCATTGGCAATTTACTTATCTAAACATATTTATTAGTTTACTAAGGTTCACTTCTTTTGTTCTTTCCTGCATGTTTTCTTCTTAGTGTTAGGTGGGATAGCCGGAAACATTTATTTTTACAAATTGCAATGCTATCATTTTTATTTTACCTGAGTTTTGTGTTTAAAAGCATCACATTTATGTGGATTCACCCACGACTATCCAGTTTTCCAGACGCAAATACTTTGTACGTACCTAATAGAACCGAAGTTGTCTAGCATACTGATCTGCTGTCGGATTGTAGGTTTTTAGATCTCGAGACTATAATGCTGTTCTTTACTGTTTAAGACAGGTATCTTTCCTTCCTTTCAATACTTAATTCCACTTTTAGCATTTATATAGATCAAATGAATCACCACCTTTGCATTTAATTGGCAGCTTTTTGAGAAGGTTGAGGTGGATAAACCTTTAGCAAGTCGTTCGGAATCTGCAGAAATATATATTATTGGTTTAAAATATAAGGCCCCTGCTAAGATTGATCCTCGCCTTCTTGATATAAAGCACCTCTTTCAAGGGGGTAAAGAACCTCCTAAGGTACTGAAATTATGCATTTTATCTTTCTCCCTTTATTGGCACTTTCAACAAAGACTATCTTGTGTGATTATCAAAAAAAAAAAAAAAAATTAGTGACTATGTATGTTTAAATAGGTGGTCGATGTACTAAGAGGGACGAAACAGAAGAGACACCGTGATGGGTAAATCATATGTCTATAATCTTATTTATGCTTACGCGCATTGGCCTTAGTCCATGTGAAAGATTTCCAATTGGCCGACCCAGGCAAAGTTGATGAAGCAGTGGTGTTGTCATCTTGTTTCAGACAACAAATTCTATCTTTTGTCACAGTTAGATGACTCCTTTTATTTGGCTTTGTTTTATTCTAGTTCACTTTGACATGATGATTTACTATGGACTTGTAATTTAACTTCTTCTTGTTATCCTATTTGCATTAATATGATTATATGCTTCTATTTCTATTTTGTATCCAACTAAAACCAATAGGTATGAAGATGGGGAGACACTCTTAAGGAAGGTCTGCTCTGCTGCCGATTTTGTGTTGTCTGATATCAAGAGCCTTGGTTCAGTTACTTCAATAACGTTTGATGATCCTGCTTCTTTACCAATGAGAGATCATCCGCTGACGACACAAGAGGTATAACACTGATCAATCTTGGCTTTTGTATTTGTCAGAAGCATCCTTCGTAGTCTTTTATTCTTTCTGTTGCCTTACCATTTGATGTTTATGTACCAGGTTAGAACACTATGTGAGGACTTGCGTGTTCTGGGGGAGCAAGACCTCAAACACCTTTCAAAGTATGGAACGAAAAGTTATTAGATTTTGATGTTCATAATAGAAAATCATGTCTTAGACTGTTAATAGAATCGAATCAGTTTAGGTTTTTACTGTTCAATAAGAGGAGACACAACCTTAGAAAGATGTCCTCTTTCTTATAAGTTTTTCATAAATATCCTTTGCCTTGTAGGTGGCGTAAGCTTATGAGGAAAGCTTTGGCTCCTTCAGAGAAAATTAGTAATCCGGAAGCAGTAGTTGAATGTGAGAGCGAAGACGATGAAGATAAAAGACTTGCCGAAGTAATGGAGGAGTTGAAGGATACTGCACTGAGAAAAACGAAAAGAGAAAAAAGGCTTCTAGCTAAAAGACTAGCCAAGGTCAATGCACCTGTCCCTTTTCCATAGCATAAATCATCATGTGACTCTTGAACTGTGATAGTTGAGTGTAGGATAATCATAGAGAGCACAAATAAACCGAAGTCCTAAACTTATACATTTCTTTTCTTTCTTTTTTTTTTAATTTGTTTTTGGTTTAAATGAATTTGGTTTTATTGGTTTCAGTGCTTCTTCGAAATCGCCTTGCTCAGTGTACCTTACCTGTCAAAGCATAGTCCAACAAAAACTTTGCAGTTCAGCAGACCAGCTATAATCTGTATTTGATTGTTTGTTTATCAGTAGCAAATGGTGGGATCTGGGTACTCCCCAAAAAAAACCTATTCCAGGCTCTTTTAGATAAAGTATTGCTGGCTATTTCACTGGTGTTTAATCGATTGATCAACTATTTCTTGATAACCTATGAAGCTTTCTGTATCTGTTGCACTCTACTCGGCCTGTTTTCTCCAATGCAAAGAATTCGTCTTCCAACGCTCTAGCAAATTGGCTTCACTCCCTCCTTTTTCCTTGTTGGTCTGTAATGAAAATGCAGATGCAAGAGTTCACCAGTGTTCTGCTTGTCTAAATCAATTTTTTGTATAGATGCTACCACCTGAACGCGGTTTGTTTCTGAATCTTATACGCATTTCTTGCGAATCTTTTGGTTCATCGTCATGAAGATGTTGAAACTGTGACCATTGTTTGTCTTTCTATTCCTTACTGTTGTTACCATTAGCTTACTTTCCCTTCCTTTCAAAATTACAGGACAAAGCACGCGAGGTGTTGGGTATGCAATCAGATGCAACGGAAGATGGTTATGTTGATCAGGAGCTGTTTTCTCTAACATTGATAAAGGTATTGCCCACCTTCACTCTGCTTGCTTTTGTCACTTCATAGTAAATGCAGCCCTTATTAGATAAAGAAAGCATTTTACTTTGTCACCTTTGGTTCCAGGACTTTCCTCTTTGCTATTCATTGTCATAATTTTGGTATTAGATTTCAAGGTTTTAGTTTTGCAATTATTATTTTTACATTTTGCAATTATTATTTTTACATGCTGTGGTCAAATAACCATTTATTGAATAACACCAGCTTTTAAAGGAGATATGCTTTCTATTTTCAGTCAGAGGGAAAAATTTGGAGTATCCACCCCTTGAAAACTTTGTTTATTGAATTATAGGTTCATTCCTTTGCCTCCTTCAGCACCTTTGATAATAAAAACAGAACAATAAATTGTTCAAAATGTCGATGGACATTAGATCTCAAGTGGAGGGTAGACCTGCTTTTACATGTTACCCCTTTTCTTTGTCTATCATTCCTAATTTTGCATTTCAGTTGTGGTCTAACATGAATTAAATATCATTTACTTTTCATCTTTTTCTTTTTAAATTTTAGTTTGCCGTTAAGCCGAGTGTCTGGCCCATATATTTCAGGGTACGAGAGATGTCGAAACTGTTGATGACAATGAATGTGATGATGAAACTGCTGAAGTAAATAGTGAAGATGATGAAAACGACGCAGAAGCCCCGGAAAATGCATCTAGCGATGAGGACTCTGAAGAAGAGCGCAGAAGGTAACCTGACTCTTCTTTTGGATCTGTTTCAAAAAATGATTATTGGATTATGTAGTCCTATTGGAACTTGTCCATTTCAATTTTCAGACGTGACGATGAAATAGAGAGGTTGCTTGAGGACCAAAATGAAAAGTATATGGTTCGAGCAGAAAGAAAACTAAAGCAGATAAAGCGATCCAAAATATCGTACTTGGATGATGGTAAACTCTTGCAGGTATAGTAATGTTTTACTCTGTTAAAATTAGACTGAAAATATATTCATTGATTGATCAATTTAGGCACACAACCGAAATCAATAACCCATTCATTGACTCAGACCATCTTAGGCGCTTAAATTTGGACTATACCTGCCCTGCTGACACGACACCCATAATGCGGTTTCTAGTTTTCTTTCAGCACCAAAACACTATTATTATGACTCTTTTATTGAACCAGTTCATTTGCCTTTGTGGCTTCAACCAAATTGCCTTTTTTTTTTGTTTGGTTTAAAAATAAGTTAAAAGGATTGAGATTCCTTACTCTCTGTCCAGGGTAGTGAAGAAGATGGTATGGCTCATTCTGCTCAAGACTCTGACATTGATATGGGAGAAGATGAAGCAAATCCTCAAGTCATACCTCTAGAAACCGCTCCATCTCAAGAGGAGGTTATAAAAACATGGTTTACTCAAGATGTTTTTGTTGAACCGGAAGAGCAAGAAATGTTGGACAAGTATAATGGCGACGATGAAATGCTAATAGATCGAGTAGGAGAAAGTGTCCCAAATTCTAAGACACAGACTAATGAAGAGTTGGTCCAAATCCCAGCATCTGAGACAGTAGAAGATTTTGAGATTGTTCCTGCACCATCTAGAGATTCAAGTGATTCGTCGTCTGATGAGTCAGATGAATTAGGTGAGGATAGCGACAGAAAGGCTGAAATAGTAGCTACAGCAAAGAAGATGATTTTGAAAAGGCAGAGAGAGGAAATGATGGATGATGGTTACAATAAGTATATGTTTCATGATGAGGGGTTGCCAAAGTGGTTCGTGGACGAGGAGCAGAAGCATCGACAGCCAATAAAACCAGTGACGAAAGAGGAAGTTGCTGCAATGAGAGCTCAGTTTAAAGCAATCAATGCTCGTCCTGCAAAGAAGGTAGCAGAAGCCAAAGCACGAAAGAAAAGGGCTGCTCAGAGAAAGCTAGAGAAGATTCGGAAGAAAGCTAGCTCGATATCGGACCAAGCAGATATTTCTGTTCGCTCAAAGACAAGAATGATCGAACAGCTATACAAGAAGGCAACACCTAAAACACCAGGAAAAGAATATGTAGTGGCAAAGAGAGGTGTTCAAGTGAAGGTTGGCAAGGGGAAAGTTCTTGTTGATCGACGAATGAAGAAGGATGCAAGAAGGCATGGAATGAGCAAGCAGGGTCCAAAGAAGGGAGCACAAATACTGAAAGGTCAACGGAAGGCTTCAACAACGGGCAAGAAAGGGAAGTTTATATAAACAAAATTGTGATCTTCAGGATTTTGCCAAAATATAAATTAACTCGAAAAATGTTCTTTTATGTTGTTTAGTATCCCAAATGCAGAACCAACTTATTTAAGTAGCTCGTTGCTAATTATTATAGTGTTTAGTGTAAAAACTAACATCAAGGAAGTTTTAAATGTAACGTTAAAATCCCATGCATTATATTCTTCTTTTTTGCTTTATTAATGGGCATGGTAATCTTATTGTTTAGTGTCCTAAAATCAAGGCTATTATCCAAAGTCTATTCACATAGAAAAGAAAAATGTTGACTAGGTTGTAAAATGAATGAATATAGGCCAAATACATACACAGCACATTAAACTTGGCCCAATATTTCATTTTGGCACTCTAACTAACTCTTGTTCCATTTTGGTCCTCCAACTCCATTTTTTTTTGTTCTACTTTAACACAAAAAAATTCCCCCCCCCCC
>MU684125.1:11198-24516 GCA_026770625.1 Nicotiana glauca
ATATATATAAATCCCAAAACCAATATTCCAATCCAAGACCCGAAAACCCACGAATCACAAGCTAAGAAAAGAAATACTACATAGCTCTAACTCCGAAATTTGTCTAATAAGAATAGAAAGTACATAAGGGCTGAAGACTAAAAAGTAGGAATAGAAAGGGACTCCTCGGTCTGCGGACGCGGCAGATGTACCTCGAAGTCTCTAAGTAGTCGCCTCCCTCAAGGATGGAAGGCCTGAGAAGAAGTACCTGGATCTGCACATGAAAAATATGCGCAGAAGGGGCATGAGTATACCACAACGGTACTCAGTAAGTGCCAAGCCTAACCTCGGTCGGGTAGTGACAAGGAAGGTCAGGTCCCTACTGAGATCAAATAAGATACAAGGGTCAACGGTGTGAATAAAACAATATAAATATGTGTAACAGTAAGAAATAACATAGAATTGAAAGAACAGCAACAACTAGAACAGAGACAAACAAACAACGACAAGAAATACAGCTCAACACAGAGATAACAGCTGGGGCATCTTCCAGAATACCGTCTTGTAGACCCAATCACAACTATCCAGTGGATCTCCCGAAATACCGTCCCGCAGTCCAACTATCAATACGCGGGGATCTACCGGAATCCCGATCCGTAGTCCCAAATGTAAATACCCAGTACTGGGGGAAGCTACCGGGTGCATTTTCGTAGTTCCATATAACTGTGCAGGGGGATCTATCGGGAATCTAACCCGCAGTCCCAAAGTAAACAAACAAGAGGGAGCTACCGGAATCCCACATCTATTGTCCCAATGTAATACACAGCAGCAACAAGAAAATATTCAAAGAAGGGAAATTTCATATTAAGGCAACAATTCTAGCCTAGCATGCTGCACCGAGTTCAGGTAAACAAATTGAACAAGTAAAGCAATTAAACCACTTATACATGCTTTCCTATGCTAACAACAGGCTTAACAGTGCAAGTAATAAAGGCAGAAAAAGAAACATGCTAATGAATACTTAAGAAAAACCAAATTTTCAACAATGTGTACAAGTATGCACTCGTCACCTCACGCACAAGGCAATTCAACTACCAAATATACCAATCCTAAGGGGGAGGTCCCCCACACAAGGTTAGACAAGCCACTTACCTCGAACAAGTGCAAGTCAACCCGAAACCACGCCTTTGCCACGAGTATCCGACTCCAAATGGCCCAAATCTATTCAATTCCATTTCATAATGTAAATAATACTTTAAGAAGTTGATTCTACAATCAAATTCTAAGCTAATACGCAAAATTATGTAAAATAACAAAAATGCCCCTCGGGCCCACATCTCGGAATCGGGTAAAATTTATATTTTCAGAATCCTCACACTCACACGAGTCTATTCATATAAGAATATCACAAATCGGATGTCAAAAACCCAATCAAAATCCAATAATTCAGCCTATGAAGTTTATCCAATTTTTCCCAAATTGTTCCACCAAATTCGAAATTTAAAGGCTAGATTTAAGTTGCGAATCATGGAAATTGATCTAAGTTGGGTAGATATCACTTACCCAAGTTACCCAGGTGCAAAAGTCTCAAAAATCGCCCTCCCGAGCTCCCAAATTCAAAATTATTAAAATAAGCTTAAACCCTCGGATTGGGATTTTTAAGAGTCTGCCCAGGTCATTTGTGCATCGCGAACACGGAAGGACAATCGCGTTCGCGAACAAGGAACTGAAGCTGCCAAGAAAAAGGCAATCGCGAATGCGGGATAATGGACGCAAATGCGGAGAGTAAAAGCAGGGGCTTACGCGAACGCGGAGGCACTGACACGAACACGAAGAAGAAAATAGTCACAGCCCCTCAACGCCAAATTCTACTATGCGAACGCGAAGAAGGGGGAAGGCAAACCTTCGCAAACGTGAAGAACAATAATTTCCTCCTCCAAGATTACCCTTCGCAAATGTGGAGGAGATCTACACTGCCTACCATAAAAAGGCTCATATGGTGCCATCTAAATGCTGGACTGATAGTTGTTATTGTACGCAAACTCCGCCAATGGCCAAAACTGATCCCAAGAACCTCCAAACTCATCACACACGCACGTAGCATATCTTAAAGAATCTGAATAGTGCGCTCGAACTGCCTGTCCGTCTGAGGGTGAAATGATGTGCTTAACTCCACCCGAATGCCCAACTCCTGATGTACGACTCTCCAAAACCGCGATGTGAATCGAGTACCTCTATCTGAAATGATGGAAACTAGAATACCATGCAGACGGATAATCTCCCAGATATAAATCTCTGCGAAGAACTCCGAGGAATAGGTAGTACACACCAGGATGAAATGCGCGGACTTGGTCAACCGATCCACAATAACCCTAATGGCATCGAACTTCCTCAAAGTCCGTAGGAGTCCAGATACGAAGTCCGTGGTGATCCGCTCCCACTTCTACTCTGAAATCTCTATCTGCTGAAGCAACCCACCCGGTCTCTAGTGCTCATACTTAACCTGCTAACAGCTGAGGCATCGAGCTAAAAATCCAACTATACCTTTCTTCATCCGTCTCCACCAATTGTGTTGTCTCAAATCCTGATACATCTTCGCGGCACCCGGATGGATGGAATGCTGCGAACTATGGGCCTCTTCCAGAATCAACTCTCGAAGCCCATCAACATTGGGTACACAAATCTGATCATGTATCCCAATACCACATCATCATCAATAGTCACATCTCTGGCATCACCGTGCTGAACTTTATCCTTGAGGACAAGCAAATGAGCGTCATCATACTGCCGCTCCCTGATACAATCAAATAAGGAAGACCGAGAAACCACACAAGCTAGAACCCGACTGGTCTCCGAAATATCCAATCTCACAAACTGGCTAGCTAAGGCCTGAACATCCATTGCCATATACCTCTCTACTGCTGGTAAATAAGCCAAACTCCCCAAACTCTCTGCCCGGCGGCTCAAAGCATCGGCCACCATATTGGCCTAGTGATACAAGATAGTGATGTCATAATCCTTGAGCAGCTCTAGCCTTCTCCTCTGACACAAATTAAGGTCCTTCTGCTTGAATAGATGCTGCAAACTCCAATGATCAATATATATCTCACAAGGCACAATGTACAAGTAATGACGCCAGATCTTCAAGGAATGAACAATGGCAGCTGACTCAAGATCATGGATAGGATAATTCTTCTCATTTATCTTCAACTGTCTGGACGCGTAGGCAATCACCCTACCGTCCTGCATCAACACCGCTCTGAGGCCAATCCTCAAGGAATCACAATAGACCGTATAAGATCCTTAACCTGAAGGTAATACCAAAAGTGGGGCTGCAGTCAAAGCTGTCTTGAGCTTCTGAAAGCTCGCCTCACATTCCTCTGTCCACTGAAATGGAGCACCCTTCTCGGTCAATCTGGCCATAAGGGCTGTAATCGATGAAAACCCCTCCACAAAAATGACGCTAGTAGCCCGCCAAGCCTAGGAAACTACGGATCTCTGAGGATGGTCTAGGCCAACTCTGGATGACCTCTATCTTCTTCGGATCCACCTGAATACCCTCACTCAATATCACGTGGCCTAAGAATGCCACTAAATCTAACCAAAACTCACATTTCGAGAACTTAGCATATAACTTCTTCTCTCTCAAAGTCTAAAGCACAGACCTCAGGTGCTGCTCATGATCATCCCAACTCCGCGAGTATACCAAAATATCATTAATACGAGGCAAAGGATAATGGTTCTTCATTGTAACCTTGTTCAACTGGCGATAATCAATACATATACGCATAGAACCATCTTTTTTCTTCACAAACAAGGCAAGAGCAATCCAAGGCGATACACTGGGCTGAACAAAACCCTTATTAGGTAATTTCTGTATTGATATCTTAACTCCATCAACTCAGGAGGAGCCATACAATACGAAGGGATAAAAATGGGTTGAGTGCCCTGCAACAAATCAATGCCAAAATCAATGTCTTTATCGGGTGGCATGCCCATAAGATCAGCTGGAAACACATCAAGGAAATCCAGTACTACTGGGACTGAATCAACAGAAGGAGTATCAATACTGACATCTCTCACATAAGCTAATACGCGTCACACCCCTTCTCAACCTTGCGCTGAGCCTTAAGGAAAGAAATAACTCTATTGGGAGTGTGATCTAAAGTACCCTTCCACTCCACATGTGATACACCTAGCATAGCCAGCATCACGGTCTTGGTGTGAAAATCAAGAATAGTATAATGGGGCGATAACCAATCCATACCCAAGATAATATCAAAGTCTATCATGCTGAGCATCAATAAATCGGCTCTGGTCTTAAAACTAAGAAGAGCAACCAAACACGGCCGATAAACGCGGTCGACAACAAGAGAATCTCCCACAGTAGTAGAAACATAAATAGGGGAACTCAAGGGAATCTTGGGGTACACCCAAATACGGAGCAAAATAAGAAGACACCTAAGAGTAAGTGGAGCCTAGTTCGAATAGAACCGATGCATCTTTGTGACAAACCAATATCATACCTGTGATGACAAAATTAGAGGCAACAACCTCGCTACGAGTTGGAAGGGCATAATATCCGGTCTGGCCTTCCCCTCTAGTCGGCTGAGCAGGTAGGGTAGCAACTGGGGCTATAACTACAGCTTGAGAACTCCGCGGGGCACGCTGTGGCTTGATAAGTTAGGATTCTAATGTGTTTTATGCCCCTAATTACCTATGCTTTGATTATAAATTACAACAAAATAGTCCCTAAATGCTCACAGGTCGTGCTTGATTGCAAGTTTGATCGACAAAGTGACGAAAGGTCAAAGATCAGCTCAAAAAGGAGTGAAACCTGCTCAAGTATCAAAGACCAAGAAATCTAAGGAAAAGAGAACCTAGTGCAGACCGCGCAAAAGTGAATGCGGCCATACTAGGAGGTACAGAGAGTTGGTATAATCAGGCTGAAGGCCTCGCGGACGCATTACTCTTTTGTGCGGTCCGCGGTCAGGCTCTGCGGCCGCACTACTCTTTTGTGCGGTCCGCGGACATGAGGTTCAGAGACTTAACTAATTTGGGCTTAAGTCTACGTGGCCGCAGTACTCGTTATGCAGTCCGCAGTGGTTGCTTTGGGGCCGCACTACCTTGTGGTGTGGTTCGCGGAGCAGAGATTCAGAGGGTGAAGATTCACAGTGTTCTAGCCATGAGGTCTGCGGTCCATAATATGTGGACCGCGCAAACTCCCTCCGCGGCCGCGGTACATTTCCACGCGGTCCGTGGTCATCAAGTTCAGAGAAGCAGAAATGTGAAGTCCAAGATCCAGTACGGCCGCGGTCTATTTTGTGCGGCCCGCACTGATCCCGTAGGGGTATTTTTGTCCAGTTTTTCTAGCCTAGTATAAATAGAACATTTTACCATTTTTAAGGTATTTATTGTATTCCAGTAATAGCTGCGCTCGTGAGACTCGGTTTTGTAGCCATTTTTGGCACTTTAGCTTTAATTTTATGATAGATTCTTGTGATTTCTTTTTAGTATTAATTAATATGCTTAGTTCTTCATCTATTTCTTCATTTTCTCTTTAAAGCATGAGTAGCTAAACCCATTAGCTAGGGTTGTGGCTTAACTCTAGTATGGGTAATTGATGGGTGTTGCCATCTAGGGTTAGGTTGATTATGGGTTTTTGTTATTTAGGTTGATTTTATGTTTTTATTTAAGAATTGGTGGTTGCAAATACTGATTCAAGCTTTGTGGGTTTGACTCTTCTTGATAAAGAGAGTTTATGACCCCAAAATTGACCAAACAAAGAATTGGGATGGACTCATGAGAAATGATAGTCCCAATTAACGGGGTAAATCTCGAGAGAGTAATCACCCTACTAGAACCCTAGCTGCTTGATGTAATTGGCCTACCCAATTAGTCTCGAGAGAGTCAATCTGGCAAAATCACTCTCTCTACCGAGAGGTGTGAGAGTGGGTACAATTGCACAACGGTTATAGCATAAGCCCCAATTATGTCAATCTATCCTTTTTAACATCTACCATCAATTAGCCACCTAGGTGATGTCACGGCTCTAGTGCCCTTCTTCCCATTAAATATAACTTAGCAATATTCTCGTAGCATAATTTAGTGTTAATCATTAGTTTGATAATAGTAGTTATAAAATCAAAAACCAAGAATGTTTGAAGTGACATTAGGAGTACAAACACATCTCTAGGCTAGACAGAAAATCCAACTCCACTACTAGCTCCCTCAGAAAATCGATCCCGACCTTTATTTGGGTAAAAGCTATTGCGACCCGCTCTTCCTACCTTGGTGTAGCATCGAGTTGGCAGCGATCACTTTTTAGCGTCATTGCCGGGGAGCTTACGGTGTTGACTATATGTTTAGTTAGTTTGGTGTTTTGCTTCTCTTTCCTTCTTGTTTACTAATTTTGTTTGTGTCGATCAATCAGGTACAAATGGCTCTTCATGCTAATGACCCTTTTGGCAATGCCATGGGGGGAGATGAGGTAGAAGATATTGATCATGATGAGATTCCCTTACGTCAAGCTCCATGTAGAGGCCGTCAGGCCAATGATAAGAATCCTATTCCAGAACCTCCTCCGCCACCGCCGAGAGTGGCTCCCAGAGTTTTACCAAATCAAGGATACGCCAGTGCTATTGTTCCTTCTCAAATCCGGGCGGGGAACTTTCAAATCACAAATGGTATGTTGACCTTGCTCGAGCAACGAGGGTATTTTACGAGCGCCTCCAATCAAAATGACTACAAGCACTTAAAGGGGTTCGTAGATACATGCTGGGGTAGCAAGCAGACAAACGTGTCCGAGGATGCGTTGAGATTGAGGCTTTTCCTGTTCTCTCTTCGGAGTAAAGCATTGGATTGGTTAGAAAGGCTCCCCAATCATTCTATCACCATATGGGATGAATTGGCAGACAAATTTATTGCCAAGTTCTTTCTCCAAGTCATATGGCGGCCCTTCAGGATGAAATCATAGCTTTCAAGCAAGAGCCAACAGAACCTTTGCATGAGATATGGGAAAGATATAGAACAATAGTGAAGGAGTGCCCTAATAACAACATGACCGAGGCGATGATGCAACAAACTTTTTATCGCGGCATCAACACTACGAATCAGTGCATTGTGAAACAATTGGCCGGAGGGAACTTTATGAAACTTTCTTACCAAGAGGCATGTGATGTACTTGATGAAATGGCCGACACCTCTTCGGTATGGCAAAGCCGATCAAATGTGCCCCAAGGTGATCCCACGGTCACCCATTTGCACAAGGAATTGCACGATCATGGCCAAGCTATTGCCGAGCTTACAACAACTATGAATCAATTAGCGAAGGCGCAATTGCAACAAGTCCAAAACCCGCACCAAGTCAATGCAATGGAAGGTGTTTCTATGTTGAAAAGGAGGCAAAGATGGCAACAATAACCTCAAGGTAATTATGAGCAATTTGACAACAACAATGATGGTGGTGGTTATTCGAATGAGTGCTATGATGATCAAAGCGAAGAAGTTCAATATGTCAATAACTACCAAGGGAATAGAGGAAATCAAGGGAATCAACAATGGAGTCCCCAAGGAAATTGGGGCAATCAACAAGGCGGTGGTAATCAGAATAATAACAACTAACAACAAGGTAGTGGCAATTGGAACAATAACAATCAAGGCAAAAATTGGGGGAACAACAATTCAGGTAACCAAGGGAGTTGGAATGGAAATAACAACAATAATTGGAATAACAACAATGGTCAAGGCGGGTGGAATAACAATGGAAATCTAAGGCAACCAGGGGCAAGGTTTTCAAAGGCCCCTGATGTATCAACAACCGAACAATTTGCCTCCGTTTCAATCTCAAGGGTCTAGTTTTTCGGGTAATGATATGGGAAGGATAGAAATGATGTTCGAACAAATGAAGAAGAAGAACCAAGACTTCGATGCTCAATTGGCTTCCCACAATACCTCTATTCGGAACTTAGAGGTACAATTAGGCCAAATTTCTCAATCGTTGAATACTCGACATAAGGGTGCACTACCAAGTGATACGGTAGTGAACCCGAAGGGAGGTAACAATCATGTGAAGGCGGTTACAACAAGAAGTGGGAGAGGCGGTGATGTGCATGCCACGAAAGGAAATCAAATTGTGGATGATGATGTTGGGTTCCAAGAAGATGTAGGTCCTATGATAGTTGAAGATATGGTTGAGACCAATGTGAACAACGAAGTGAGGATAGATATTGATGAGGCCGAGGTGGAAACACAAGATGCCGTGAACCCGTCTAGGGAACACGTGATTGATATACCCAAGCCAGTGGTGCCCAAAGCCAAGGCACCTTTGCCTAGACCACCTCCACCTTATCCTCAACGGTTAGCAAAGCAAAAAAGTGACAATCAATTCAAAAAGTTTATTGACATGATGAAGAGCCTCACAATCAATGTCCCTCTGGTTGAGGCACTCGAGCAAATGTCAAGGTATGCAAAGTTTATGAAAGATTTGGTAACAAAGAAGAGGTCAATAGAGTGTGAAACAATTAAGATGACTCATCAAGTGAGTGCTATCATGCATTCTATGGCCCCAAAACTTGAGGACCCCGGAGCATTTACTATCCCTTGCACTATCGGTAGTTCGAATTTTACCAAGGCCCTTTGTGATTTGGGGGCTTGCATAAATTTGATGCCTTATTCGGTCTTCAAGACTTTGGGAATCGGGCAACCTAGGCCAACCCAATGAGACTTCAAATGGCAGATCGATCAATGAAGCGACCCTTGGGCATAATTGATGATGTTCTTGTCCGTGTTGATAAATTCATATTACCGGCCGACTTTGTCATATTGGATTGTGAGGTGGACTTTGAAGTGCCGATTATTCTTGGGAGACCTTTCCTAGCTACGAGGAAGGCAGTGGTTGATGTTGAAGCGGGTGAGTTGACATTTTGAGTGGGAGATGAGAAGGTGGTATTCCATGTTTGAAAATCAATGAGACAACCCAATAGTTTGTGGACATTGTCATAACTGTGATAGTGGATGATACAAGTTCCATGATAAATGTTGAAGATCCTCTTGAGGCCGTGCTTCTTAACATGGATGTCAATGATGAGGCAAGTAGAGTGGAGTGCGTGAATGCATTGCATGGTATGTGTTCATATTCATATGAGCCTAGGAAGTTATCTTTGGATCTTGAAAACCGCAAAACTCCACCAATAAAGCCGTCGATTTAGGAGCCACCGATGTTGGAGTTGAAGCCACTTCCTCCACACCTCAGGTATGAATTCTTGGGTTTAAATTCTACTTTACCTGTTATTCTTTCGTCTTGCTTAACTAACATGCAGGTTGATGCCACTTTGGTGGTTCTTCAAAAGCGCAAGAAGGCGATTGGATGGACCTTGGCCGATATTTAGGATTTAAGCCCTGCCTTTTGCATGCATAAAATCATCTTGGAGGAGGATGCAAGCCCTCCACTTGAACATCAAAGAAGACTAAATGAGGCGATGCAAGAAGTGGTAAAGAAAGAGGTTATCAAGTAGCTTGACGTCGGTGTTGTTTATCCAATTTCTAATAGCTCATGGACTTCTCCGGTCCAATGTGTGCCAAAGAAAGGAGGGATGACGGTGGTTACAACTGACAACAATGAGCTTATTCCCACTCGAACCATCACCGAGTGGAGAGTTTGCATGGACTACCGAAAACTCAACAAGATGACCCGGAAGGATCATTTCCCATTATCGTTCCTTGACCAAATACTTGATCGCCTTGCGGGGCGATCTTTCTATTGCTTTTTGGATGGTTACTCGGGGTACAATCAAATTTTAATCACCCCGGAGGACAAAGACAAGACCACATTTACATATCCATATAGTACATTTGCTTTCTCCGGGATGCCATTCGGGTTGTGCAATGCTCCGGCGACCTTCCAATGTTGCATGATGGCTATTTTCACCGACATGGTGGAAGACATATTGGAGGTCTTTATGGATAACTTTCGTGTAGTTGGTGATTCCTTTGAAGAATGCTTGGTAAATTTGGATAGAGTCTTGGCCCGATGTGAAGAAACTAATCTCGTTCTCAATTGGGAAAAATGTCATTTTATGGTCAAATAAGGGATAGTGTTGGGTCACAAGATTTCTAAGCATGGGATTGAAGTATACAAGGCTAAAATTGAGGTGATTTCGAGGCTTCCTCCCCCCACTTCTGTCAAAGGGGTGAAGAGTTTTCTTGGACATGTCGGGTTCTACTGGCAGCTTATCAAAGTTTTCTCGAAGGTCGTGAATCCCCTTTGCAAGTTGCTAGAGAAAGATGATAAGTTTGTTTTTGATGAGAAATTCATGGAGGCCTTTTAACTTTTAAAGCACAAGTTGACTACCACCTCGATCATTACCGCACCCAATTGGAGTTTGCCCTTTGAATAGATGTGTGATGCAAGTGACGTTGTGGTGGGGGCGAAGTTGGATCAACAAGTTAGCAAAATGTTCCATCCCGTGTACTACGCAAACAAGACTATGAATGAAGCTCAACGGAATTACACAATGACAGAGAGGGAATTGTTTGGCAATTGTATTTTCCACGGAAAAATTTAGGCCATATCTTATGGGGGCCAGGTGATTGTGCACACGGACCATGCCGCCGTTAGGTATTTGATGACCAAGAAGGATTCCAAGGCAAGATTAATGAGATGGGTGTTGCTTCTTCAAGAATTTGACATAGAAATAGTGGAGCGGAAGGGAAGTGAGAACCAAGTTGCAGACCATTTACCCCGGTTGGAGGAATAAGGGAGGCCATGTGACAGCCTTGAGATAAATGATACATTCCCCGACGAGCAACTTCTCTCTGTGTCAATGTGTGACATGCCATGGTTTGCGGACATTGCCAATTTCATTGTGATCGGAATTGTCCTGTGTGAGCTCTTTTCCAACCAAAGGAATAAACTCAAACGGGATAGCTTGGATTTTTATTGGGATGATCCATACTTGTTTAAAATTTACACGGATGGTGTGATTAGAAGGTGTGTCCCGGAAGGTGAACAATTGAGCATTATGGAGGCTTGTCACTCCTCCCCCTATGGTGTCCATCATGGAGGGGTGAGGACGGCTTCGAAGGTTTTGAGTTGCAATTTCTATTGGCCGACTTTGTTTAAGGATGCTAGTGATTGGGTAAAGAGATGTGATCAATGCCAACGAGCGAGAGGGATTTCCAAGAAAGACGAGATGCCTCTTAACACGATTCTTGAAGTTGATATCTTTGATGTTTGGGATATTGATTTTATAGGTCCTTTTGTTAGCTCGTGTGGGAACACTTACATTCTAGTTGCAGTGGATTATGTGTCAAAATGGGTTGAGGTCGTGGCCTTGCCCAACAATGAATCTAGGAGTGTGGTGTCATTTCATAAAAAGAACATCTTCACAAGGTTTGGTATACCCCGGGCAATCATTAGTGATGGTGGTTTGCACTTTTGTAATAGGGGTTTTAATACCTTGCTCTCCAAGTACGGTGTTAACCATAAAGTCTCTACACCTTACCATCCGCAATTAAGTGGCCAAGTTGAAGTATCAAATAGAGAAATCTAGAGCATCTTGTCCAAAACCTTCAATGCAAATCGGACCGATTGGTCTAAAAAGTTAGATGATGCTCTATGGGCCTACCGGATCGTGTACAAGACCCCAATTGGTATATCTCCGTACCAGTTGGTATTTTGGGAAAGCATATCACCAACCTGTGGAGTTGGAGCATAAGGCTATGTGGGCCTTGAGAAGCTTAATCTTGAATGGGATGTTGCGGCCAATCTTCGTATGGAACAACTAAATGAACTTGATAAATTCCGGTTCCATGCATACTCTAGTTCGTCCTTGTATAAGGACAAGATGAAGTACTTACATGAAAAATATGCTCGTGGAAAGGAGTTCAAGGTTGGTGATTTGGTCCTCTTGTTCAACTCCCGTATAAGGTTGTTTCCCAGAAAGCTGAAATCAAAGTGGAGTGGACCATTTGAAGTTGTATGTGTAACCCCATTTGGTGCTTTAGATTTGAAGAACAAAAATTGTGAAGTCTTTCAGGTGAATGGGCATCATGTCAAGCATTATCTGGGAATGATTGATGATAGCCATGTGGTGGCTGTGGTTCATTTCAAATGATGATGGTAACCCGCATCGTGCCGCGACGTTAAATCAGGCGCTTCTTGGGAGGCAACCTATGTCTTTTTCTTTCTCTTTGATTTTCTTTGTATTTTAGGATTTTTAAGCTAATTGGTTGTGAGATGTTGCAGGAATTGTGTTGATAAAGTGCAAAACAAGTTGGAAAAAATTGAACAGTCTCTGAAGTTTGCCAGTGCGGCCGCGGTGCACTCTGTGTGATCTGCACTGGCAGGGTCTAAAGTTGGTGCTCTACAAAGTTACCCACCGTGGCCGCATTCCATTTAGTGCGGTCCGCGATGGTCCTCCGCGGCCGCGGTCTACTTTTCTGCGGTCAGCGGAGGTTGCCTACTAAAACTTCACTTGAACAAATCCAATACGGTCTGCGGTCCCTTTTGTGTGGCCGCGCTGGTAGGTGAGTATGGGTCTGTGATTCTTGCTTAAGATTGTTTAGTTGCACTTCATCTTTACATCCGGTAATGTTTCACTCATCTCTGTGAGCACGTGATTTTTTCCCTATATGATAATTACTCCCAAAAATTTAATATAAAATAGTTTTGTGTTGTGTGTGATTTTTTGTGGATTTTTGTGCTATTTTTCTTTATTGTTTGTATTTGTCTGTGCGTGTTTATTTGTTAAATTAATATAAAAATACAAAATATGTTGCATTTGATTTTAGGATTTATTAGGAGCAATTAAGTTTGTTTTACAAAGATGAAAAAATCACAAAAAAAATAATGTACTTTGCATTTTTAACATTTAAGGTCTAGTTGTGTGATTTTAATTGGTATTTAATTGTATGTGATAATAGTTATTAGAAGCTAATTAATATTTTGGCAAGTTGATTTTTTGGTTTTATAAGTTAAATTAGGATTTTAGGTTTTTAGTTTTGAAAATTAGTTTGAAAAAGAAAAAGAAACAAATTAAAAGAATGAGAAGGAAATCGGACCAGGCCCAATTCAAACATCCCTTTACCCGTTCCAATTGGCCCAAACCTCACAGACGTCCCAAATGACGTCGTTCCGTCATGCCCCATCCTGACCGTTGATCTCACTTGATCAACGGTCCAGATCCTCCAACTCTCACCCACATCCATTATCCGACCCTGACCCATTACCAAACTGGATCGCCCCATCATTTCTTTTAAATCTGAGCCGTTGGATCCCATCATCCAACGGCCCAGATTAAGAGGTTAATTTCTAATATGTCAAAGACCCCCAAACCCC